>JACTAK010000027.1:0-160973 GCA_014858625.1 Venturia carpophila
TGTATATAGAAGACTCCCTCGTATAACTTAAGTAGCTAGTATTAAATAAAGCGAAAAGATATTACTAATCGCCGATTATAGCGAGTATAAGGGCTATTAGTAATAAGTATAAATTTATAGGATAGGCTTTATTTAATACTAAGGGACTTTATATAGAGGTAGGGTTAGTAAGGACTTTCGTAATAAATTTCGTTAGATATACGTTAAGAGAGGTATAGAAGCGTAGAATAACGTAAAAATAGGTTATAGTCTCTCGATTTATATACACAATTATTTATATTAGAAATAGATTTTATTAGGAGGATCGTAAGTTATAGGATAGAATTATTTAAGGCTAGGGGACTATAGGTAGAGGTATAAGAGGGAGGGACTTCCGTAACGAATTTCGTTAGATATATATTAGGAGAGAGGGCTAGTAATATATACGAGATAGAAACGCGGTAAAGTCTTATAATAAAATTACGCCGGTATTTATAAGAGTTACGTAGTATATTAAAGAGTTCTTAAGTTAGATAGCCTTTATTTAGGGCTAGGGGACTATAGTAGAAGATAGGAACTTTCGTAATAGACTTCGTCGGATATATATTAGGATAGAGGCGGAGCGACGTAAAATAATATAAAGACTTATTAGGGACTCTTAACGTAAAGGCGGGATTATTTATAATATTATATAGTATATAAAAGATATCCTAAGTTATATAATAGGTTTTATTCGTAACTACGAGACTATAGAAAGGATAATCGAGGGAGGGACTTTCGTAACGAATATTATTAGATAAGCGGTAGGAGAGAGGCCTAGTAATATAGAATAACGCTAAAATCTCTCTCGAAGGATACGTAATTATTTACGGATATTACGCGAAGTATTTTATTAAACGTAACTTATAGGATAGGCCTAATTAATAGCTAGGAGTTAGGCTAAGAATTTTAGGGATAGAGGGACTTTTATAATAAATTTCGTTAGATAAGTAGTAAGAAAGAGGCCTAGTAATATAGAACTACGTTAAAATCTCTCTTTAAGGATACGTAATTATTTACGAATATTACGTAAAGTATTTTATAGAACGTAACTTATAGGATAGGCCTACTTAATAGCTAGGAGTTAGGCTAATAAGTTTAGGGATAGAAGGACTTTCGTAACGAATTTTATTAGATAAGTAGTAGAAAAGAGGCCTAGTAATATAGAACTACGTTAAAATCTCTCTTAAACGATACGTAATTATTTACGAATATTACGCGAAGTATTTTATAAAATATAATACGTATAATAGGTCTTATTAATAGCGAGGGGACGAGCTAGTAGGTTTAGGGATAGAGGAATAAGTTTTAATTTTCTCTAAGTTAATATATATAGATATTTTAGAGTATAAAGTAGACCTTAACCTTAACCCGATAGCCCCTATAATATTAATAAAGACTAGGATTAACTTAAGACCTTATTCCGTAAAGAATACGTAGTATAGGACGAGCGTTAAATAAAAGAAAGTCTTATATATCTTAAAGAGATTACTAAGAAAAGTAAAATAGGCGTCCTTAAGACTAAAGGCTTTATTAAAGAATTTAAGACCTATTAGCTATTAGTTTATAATAGCGGTAAAGTTACTATATTAGCTAGCGCGCGTATATTCCTTTACGGCCTACCTATTAAGGTTAAGTAATAGATTAGTCTTACTATTCCTATTAAATCTTCGTCTCGTCGTACCTACGAGGATATTAATAAGATTATTATAGAAGCGGAACGTATCGTAAATAGATAAGAAGATATTATAGTATTTATACTTAGTAAAAGTAACGATAAGACCTTAGAGCGTATTACTAATAAATCTATTAAAAAGAGAAATAAAAACTTATCTAATAGACGTACTTAGCCCTCGAGCCCTACGAAGATAAACTAAGATCTATTAGATATATTAGAGAATCTTTATATTAGTAGTATTAGTAGAGAGACTACGTTTAATACGATCTAGTATACTTATAACCCTACTTTTACTATTATCTATAATAATACTATTTAGTATACTTTAGCTTCTAAGTAGATCTATAAGAAGTTTCGTTTAAACTATACTTAATAGTAGTAAGTCTTAAACGTTATAACCTTAGGTACGTAATATAATACTAATACTTCTTAGCCTACTACTAAACCTACTAGCGCGGCTCCTCGGCTATACCTTAGGTATAGGAGTACGAGCTATATAATATTTAGTAAAAGAGAAAGTTACCTTCGTAAGCTATTTAAGTAAGGCGTTATCTATTATAGTTCGTAAGATAGCGTATAAGGCCTATATTAGGGAATAGAAGCTAGCCTTAGTAATAGACTTATAGGTCTTCGTAACTATAGCGTTTCTCCTTAGGTTAACTAGATTAAGGCGATATATTAGAAATATTAGAGTAGAAGGCCTAACGTATTAGTAATCTATATCTTAAATATATATAACGATAATAACGATTACGACCGGAAGTATATTTATATAACTTTACCTAAGATAGGTTAGATTACTATAGTAGGTAGGCCTAGGAAAGATAAAACCCCTAAGAAAGCTTTAAATATTATACTAGGAAAGTCCTCTACGAGTATAATAAAGCCTTCCGTGTCTAAATCTACGAGGGTAAAGTATACTATACCTAGATAGTTCTAGTTAATACTTAATAATAGTAATAGTAGACCTTCGCGAGCTATAAATAAATAAATAAACGATATTAGTAATAATAATAATACTATAGTACGAGGTATATAACCTACTACGAAGAAAAGATCTAGAAATATAAATCCTATATTTAAATAGCTCCTTACGGCGAGTAATAAAAAGTAAGTCTAAAGCGGTCTTATTTAGAGAATCTTAAAGGAGCGTAGTATTATAATCTCGTTAGAAGAAGTATTTATATATATACCTAGTTTCTCTAACTTTATATTTAAACGTTTACCGGTAGATATTACTAAGACTATCGAACTAACTATAGAGGCTACTAGGGCTTTATATACTTAGAAAAGGGTAGAACGTACTATAAAGAAGAAGAATACTTAGAGTAGAACTATTAGAATTAACTAGATCTAGATACTATTAGGTATAGATATATATATAGTTCTTAATAAGCTCGAAGATTTTAAAGTTAGTCTAAAGATTATTATAGTATAAGCTATTAAACTTATTAATCGCGCTAATAGTAAACGTCGTATCTTTACTAGCTCTCTAACTACTAAGGTTACAATTAGCGAAGTATCTAGAGTAGGACTTATTAATATAGGAGTAGAGGTAAATATTATAAGCGAGGCTATAGTATTTTCCTTTAGACTTAGTATAAACGAATTTAGCGATCCTTCGTAGCGTAAGATTAAAGATAATATTACTATAGTAGATAGTACTACTATATAAATTATCGGATAGATAATAGCGAGTATACGCGTTTTAGACTCGGACTTCGTATATAATAATACTTTCTTTATTATCCTTATAAAGTATATACGCTTAATTATCCTAGGGTAGCTATTCTCCCTTTACTCTTCTCTTAGAATTAACTGCGAGCTAGATAGTACGATCTAATATATTACCCGATCTATTAACGGCCGTAAAAGTATAAAATAGAGAGCCTATACTCCTAATTATAATTATAAGGCTAGGATTAGAGATATAATCCTAGGTACTAAGAAGACTCCTATTACTAAGGAAGAAGGAAGTAGGAGTAGTACTAGCGGTAATAAGGAGGGCGAGAATCTTTTAGATTATAAAGATTTAATAAGTACGAGTAATAAGGAGACGTCTAAGGATAAGGAATATAATATAGAAAACTAGAGTATAGAACTATTAAGCTTAGTAATTCTTCCGCGTTAGCTTATCTAGGCGCTATCGTTATATAAAACGATAATAATTATTAATACTTACCTAAATTATTCTTCGACTTATAAGAATACTTAATTAGTTCTTCGCGTAATACGCGTAAATAATTAGTCTTAACCTATACTAACGAGAAGGTATTTAGGCTTAAGATAAAGAAATAAAAGATATAGTAAGAGTATCTTTAGTAAAGAAGAGCGTAAGTATTAAATTTTAGTATAGCTAGGATTAATTTTAGCGGGGCTAATAAAGTAAACTCGGACCCTAATTAGCTAGAACGGACTTTTCGACTTCCGGCGTACGCCCTAGATATTAAACTACTAATAATAGAATACTAAGAAATCTTATAATATTAATAAAATTTACTACTATATATTTCTACGCTTTATAAGCGTAAAGCTAATAAAGTTAGGCCTCTTAATATTCCTCTTAAGGATAGGAGTACGCCTAGCAGCCTTATTAACTAGAGAAGCGTTATCCGGCGCGAATAGATAAGTAATAAGCTAGATTCTAACCTAGACCTATATTTTAAGAAGCGTTATACGACGTTCCTACGAGGTATAAGACTTATAGAAGAGTACTTCGAGGTAATACGCGTTAATCTAGACCTAAGCGCTAAAGAGAAGACGTTTATTAAAGAAATACTTTACCGTAGAGAGCCTACCCTAGCGTAGGAGTTCTCTAAATATAGTAAAGTACGATAAGAAGTCGTACCTCCCTAAGTTATTTATACGGTTAATTACGTCCTATAGTAAGTAAAATCTTTTAATATTCTAAAGGTATTATATCTAGTTACTTATAAGATTTTTTAAGAGCGTATTAATATAAAAAGACTAGAGCTAAGTTACGCTCCCTATTATAACCTATAGTTCCTTATTACGAAGAAGAATAAAGATTATTAACTAATTAATAGCGCGACGAATATTAATAGTATAACTATTAGAGACGCGAATATTCCTCCTTCTATAGATAAGTTCGTAGACGTATTTTCTAGATATTAATATATCTTACTTACTAACCTATTCTCTAGCTACGATTAGTTAGAACTTACTAAAGAAAGTAGAGACCTTACCTCCTTCTAATATCCTTTTAGTCTTTACTAAATAATAATATTACCTTAAGGCGCTACTAATTCTATTACGTAATTCTACTATATTACTAAAACGATTATTCGTTACTAGATATATATAAGCGACGTATACGTCGATAACGTCCTCTATAAACTTAATAAAGATTACGGAGACGAGATAAGCGAGATCCCTAGTATAAGACGTAACGTTTTTAAATATATATATAACCTTAACGTATTATTAGCTAATATTAAGAGAGTAGGAGCTACGGTCTCTAGTAAGAAGTTTAATATCTATATAGAAGGTCTTTATATTATTAGATATTAGTATAATAGATAAGGTTATTATCCTAACGAATTAAAGGTCGCGGCTATTTTAGAATAGCGGGAGCCTAGGACTTTAAAATCTATATAAGTATTTATTAGAATATACGTATATTATCGTATATAGATTAAGGAGTTCGTAATACTTACGGAACCTATCTTTTATCTTTTTAAAAAAGGTATAGAGTTCGTCTAGGGCGACGCCTAATAATAATCTATAGTAGGTCTTTAGAAGGCTCTTACGAGCGCTCCTACGCTTAAACCTATATAATACGAGGAAGATACTAGCTAGATTATCTTAGCTATTAATATATCTACTAAAGGATAGGGAGTAGAACTTAGATAAATTTATAATAGAAAGCGATACCTATATCTATACGCGAGCGGTATATAGTTAATTATAGAAAGAAAATACGACGTAGTTAAGCTTAAATATCGTACTCTTCTAAACGCGCTTAAGAAGTTTAAGATCTACCTATAGGGCGTACGCTTCGTAGTAGAAACGGACGCTAAGATACTTATTTATTAATTAAATAGAATAGCTTCTAATATTATAGGTATACTCGTTATACGATAGCTTACGTAGATTATAATATAGAACTTCGATATACGATATATTAAAGTAAAGAAGAATACCGTCGCTAATAGACTCTTACGATAATATAAGGACGTTCCTTTTAAGGATATTCCGCTTATTCCTAAATTTAATATTAATAATTTCGTAGCTTCTAATCTTAGTATAATTACCTATACGGGACCTTATATTTATATACTTTCTAGATATAGCTTACTACTATTATTATTACTATTAGACTCGAGCGATAGATCGAGCTCTTAATAGACGAGCGGAGAAGGTTCGACGGTAGAAGGATACCGTATATAGTAAGACTTAGATAGTAATTATTCTAACGAATATTATATAATTACTAATTATCTAATAACGCTTCGCCGACCGTAGTAATATAGTAATACTAAGGAATATGCTTTAATTAAGCGTAAAGCTCTTTCTTATCTAGTAATATAATAATAACTTTTCTATCGTAGTAGACGAGACTCGCTATATCGACGCGTAATCGACGATCTAAATAAACGAAAAGAGATTATTCGAAAGCTCTATAACGAGTATAGTTATAAAGGAAGAGAAGTAACTATATAGCTTATTAGATAGCGTTACTATTAGTTAGGATATTATCTTAATATTAGCGCTTATATTAGGGAATGTTCTACCTACTAAAGAGACGATTAGAATAAGGTTAATAAGGGCCTTAATATAATAAAGGTACGGAGTAAGATCCTTAGCGTACGATAGGCTATTAACTATACCGGGATACTATAGTAGTTAAGCGCGATTAATAATATTAAGATATTATTACTAGCTATCCTAAGTCTAATATTATTAGATAGTATACATACGGAAGGAAGATTAGGTAAGACGATTTAGGATTATAAAGATAGGATAAAAGCCTAAAGGTATTATCTAAAGGTAGAAGTAACTATATAATAATAGTTATAAATAGTATTATTAATACTATAGTATAAGATCTAATAATCTTATAAGGTATATTATCTATATCTACCTTAAAGATAGTATCTCCTCGAGTATCTAAGGAATATCTTTAAGTAACTCTTAGGTACCGATATTCCTTATCGCCCTATAGTAATAGATATACCTCCGCTAACTACCTATAATATCTATATTATATAATCTATACTATTCTATCTTATTATATAGTAGTCCCTACTATATTCCCTCCCCTACTAGCTAAAGTATATATTATCCCTTAATACTATACTTCTATTCTAAATTTCAAATTATACTATCTATAAGTATATTATTATTATTATTATTATTATTAAAGGAACCGTAAAATTTATACTATCTACGAGTATATTATTAGAGGAACTAAAAAGTCTACTATTCTCTATCTCTATTACGCCCTATTATACTCTATTACTATACTTAAGTATCTACGTTAAGTTTTATCTCCGTATCGTCGTCCTCTATCGAGTTATTAGGGATATTATTATATACCTCCTAAAGCTCCTCCTCTAGGTCCTTATCTATAAAGTACTACGCTAGCTTAGGAATAGGAGTCTACGCGAAGTTATAATAAAAGAAGCTCTATATACTATAGACGTTTATCTCCTCCTTAATAAATAAGGCGAACTTCTTACTAATAAGCTTCGTTATCTCCGTATCCTATTCCTTAATCTTCGACTTTATATAATTAATATTAGTTATAATTATCTTAACCTTATTAAGGACGTCGAGGTTATTCTACTTAAGGTGTCCGATTAATACCTACGTAATCGTATTCGTAGAGTATAAAGAGACTTTAGTAGGGAATAGATATAGTAGTTTACTATAGTTAATAGAGTATCTAGATAGCGATACTAGGCCTACCTATAGGTTATAGTATATATATATAAGTTCTTCCTAAGTCCTACCTTCTAGGATCTCGAGAGTTAAGTAATTACCTTAGATACCGTAGTACTATAGTAGTATAGTTAGTTATACGCTATCTAACTTACCTTCTAATCTATAGAAGTTAAGGGGATAAGTAATATATATAGTATAATTAGGCGTAATTTAGCGAGTAAAGTCTATCTTAAACTTAGTAACGTCCTCTTTTATCTATATAGTAGGGAGGATTTTCGCGATATAGCTATCGCTAAGCAATATACTACGCTTCTAGTTAATATCCTACTATACCTACGTATTCTTCGTCTTATATATCTTTAGAATATACTAAGTATAGTTATTCTTAGTCTTACTAAATACTATAAGACTACCCTAGATCTAGTTAATACCTTTTCTAGTCTAAAGAGCTTCCTTTACGTTAATATTAATATAGCGGAAGAAGATATTATTACCCTTCTAGGTCGTCTTATAGTAATATAGGTATAAAATTATCTATAACTATTAATCTTAGTAGAGACTTACGTAATAGAGCTAATAGTAAAGTAACTAGCGTATTACCTACTATATAATACTATAGTATATAGTATAATTCTAGCTAAGATTATACTTTCTATTTACCTTATAAAGATACTATAGGTAGTATACTAATTTAATCTTAGCGAGTTCCTTAATAGTCTAGTTATTACCTAACTTAGTAAAGCCCTATAGGACGTACTTAAAGTACTTAACGTTAGTAAGAGCTTTATTAAGAACTACGTTAGGCTTATTCTAGTATTTAAAGGTATCCTAGTTAAGGATACTACTATTCTTATCCTATTCCGCGAGCTTAGCCTCCGTCTAGATATTCTTATAAAGTATATCCTATAAGTCTTTCTTAAGCTAATAGTTTTTAAACTCGTAGGTATAAAGTAGCTTATATACGTAAACTCCGACGTAATTAAAGTAGACTTTAGGGCGATCTAAGAGACGAAACTACGTATAGTAGTCTTCTTATATTATAAAGATAATAGAGTTATCGTATTCCGAGGATTCTTAGAGATATATAAAGATATCGTCGTTAGATCCTTATTATATCTAGAGGCCGCTTATACCTACTATAGCGCGTAAGTATATCGGGTAGTACTCGTCTTTTAATACGATAATAGACTTAGCGAATTTCTAGAAATTATAAGGTTTATTATATATAATAAAGACCTTCTTCTTATCCTCGATCTTAATATCTAAGCCTATCTACTTAATACGTATAGGTATAATCTCTTATAGCTTACGGTCTTATACGCGAAGCTTCTTTACCTTATTAGTATAGGTATACGTAAATTTATTTATAGATATCTTAACGACTACTATATCTTGTAGAACGAAGTTATTATCTACGGGCGCCTTACCTTTACCTTTTAAGCGTATAACGCGTATACTATATATCTATAGGATTTCGTTATCGATCTCCTCCTCTAATATACTCGTATTATATAACGTAACGGATAATCGCTCTAATAGCTCGTCTACTAGGAGTATATCGTCGTCTTTTATCGTTATACGGACCCTAAATAGCTTATCCGTCTCTTTCTATATAATAGCCTTTGTACGGGTATTATAGTTCTTATAATATTCGAGCTTAATAGGTAAGAGGTAACGTAGGTAGGAAATTAACTTAAAGTTAGTCTAATTATAAGGTAGGTCTTTATATTTACTAAAGATTACTAAGTCTACCTTATCGCTGTCTTTCGTACTAATAATATCTATTAGCTTAATAATATTATTCGCCTAGAGCTTATAGGTATTATAGTCGCGCGAGTTCTACTTCGAGAGATAATCGTAGATTACGCTATAGAAGTATTCGAGAACCCTTATTACTACTTAGTTAATTATTATTTTAAGAAACTTATAAAGTTATATTAGTATATTACGGCCTAATTAATACTCTCCTATTAATAGTAATATATCGTTAAGACTATTAAGGTAAAGAGGAGACTATTAGTTATCTACTAATCTAGTAATAACGTCTAGCTATTTTACGTTATTATTAATATCTTTATTAGCGCTACTTCGAAGCTTTCGAATTTCGTCGTAGGTATTCTTCGTAGTAGTAAGTATCTTTTATCCTTTCTTAGCTAGATATCCTACGACTTTAAGCTCTCTATCTTTAAGCGCTTCCTTAAGGGTAGCGGCGTTAGGAGCGAGCTATTTAAAAGTATTATTAGTATATATACGTAAGTATTTAATAAATAGAGTACTACTAAATTATAAGCGTTATTCGTTTATTACGATCTAACTATAGATCGCCGTAAGATAGTTAATACGTTCCTTATTTCCTATATTATTAATATTAGTCTTCTATTCGTCGAAGTTCTAATTAATTAAGTTAAGCTCGGCGTACTATATTAGAGTAAGTACTAAACTTAGGGATACCTAGGTTATTACAGGCGTAGCTAGTACGAGTACTATTAAATCGTTAGTTATCTCTTTACCCTTACCCTTGCGGCTACGGATTTATCGTAAGGATAATATAGTAGTATAAAAGAATTAAGATTATAAGGAAAGTTTTATTAAATTAAATAATTAGACTAACGAGAGAACGTAGTTAATATCTATATAGTTAGTTAGTATCTTAAAGTAAAAGGTTTTTAAAGAAGAGAAAGTATAAGAAAGATATACTCTTAAGATATAAGAGTAAGTATTCTTTAGAAATATTATATATATAATATTCGTCAAAATAGTAATAACTACCTAATTAAAGGATAGTATTTACCGTAATATTATATAATAAATAGTTACTAACGCCTAATATTAATATATAATATTCGCTAAAGAATAATATTAATCTCGAAAATACGGAATTAACTAAATTAAAAGCTCGGCGACCAATAATACGTAAACTACTAGAACCGTAGTTTAGAATATTAGGTATATAGTACTATACGTTATATACGGCGACGTCGTCGTATAGCGTATACGTTAATATAGATTATAAGGATCCTAATAATCTTAAGGTAAATAAGTATTATATTAGAAGTATTATAGAGTCGCTTTATATCTTTATAGTTAACGTTATTAAAGTTTTAGTTTTTTTTTTAAAGTTTATTACTAATATTAATATCTAGGGCGCGCGCCGGAAGTTAGTTAAGTCTATTTTAAGATTTTTACCGCCGGGAATCCGTTATACGGAGGGAAATTTATCTACTATAATATAATATTAGTATCGTCTAAGGACTATAATATATAATAAGTATTACGTAAAGTTTATAATAATAATAATATAGGGTTATTATATAACCTAAATAGTTATACTTTATAAGTTAGTATATTTTCGCGCGTTTAAATAATATATTAGTTTTGTCTATTAGATATTAGTAAAGATAATTAAGTATATAAAGAACTTCTTAGAAAGCTATATCTCTAAGTCTCTATATTTAGAAAGTCGTATACTACTATACTTCGAGTACGTCTAAACTTCTCTAAAAAGAAATACCTCGCGTATAAAGGATATTAGATCTTTTTAGAGTCCCGCGATACTTAAGGAAGTATTAGTAGCTTTAATTATTTATTATATAGTAATAATAGAACGTAATAGAAACTAAGGAGATACCTATATAATAATATAGTATCTATTAGAAGACGCGATATATTATACTTATTCTCTACTCTTTTTATTTATATTTACTATATATTTATTATATTTTATTTACCGCGTATACGCTACTCTTTTACTACGTATACGTATTTACTACGTATTCGCTATATATATATACTCGTTATATATATACGCGAGCTACGCTCTTACTACCTTTAAGATTCCTTCTATATATAACTAAAAGTATATTTCTTAGGCAGATATTATTAAAGAATTAAAAAGAAGATAAAGAAGTTACCCTAATAAAGGAGATAAAAGCGGGTCCGCCGGTTATATATTAGGCCCGGTTATAACCGTTATAGGCCTCGAGATCCGTAATATACGGCTCTATAGATTATAGGTACGCTATATATATATAATTATTGTATATATACGCGGGATATATATATAAATCCCTATATTCGCAATACCGTAAATTCTATAAAAAAGAAGTAAAAGAAGATAAAGAAGCTACCCTAATAAAGGAGATAAAAGCGGGTCCGCCGGTTAAATATTAGGCCTAGTTATAACCGTTATAGGCCTTAAGATCCGTAATATACGGCTATTCCCGTAGATTATAAGTATTACTATAGGTAAGTATTTATAGTATACCTATTTATAACCTTCTCTAGCCTTAAGATCTATAATATACGGCTCTATAGAGTCTTTTAATAAAGGACGTAGGGTACGCTTAAAGCCTTAGCCTTCTCTAGTCGACGTGTTATTATTTTAAGAGTAGTACTACTACTAACTTACTCCTACTTAGTATTAGGTAGATAAAAGTTATTAAAAGGTTAAAAGGAAGGCGAAGAAGTTACCTTAATAAAGAAAATAAAAGCGGGTCTACTAGTTATATATTAGGCCCGGTTATAACTATTATAGGCCTCGAGATCTATAATATATAGTATTATAGAATATAGCTTAAGTATATATACGGTATAATATAAGTATATACGGTATATATAGAGGTTGTAGTATTTATTATATAATAATATTAGAGGGATAACGTCGTTATATCGACGCGGGCTAGTTAATTACGAATCCTAGGTTCGCCTAAATCTAGTTAAAGGTTAAAAGGAGGGTAAAGAAAGTATCTTAATAAAGAAGATAAAAGCGGGTCTTATATATCGCGCGTTAGGCCTAGTTATAACTATTATAGGCCTAGCCGTGTATAATATATAGTATAATATAGATACTAAAGCTATCTACGCCTTATCTCTTACTAGTTATATTCTAAAGATTAAAGAGAAGATAAAAGGGGAAGATATAATAAGAAAGATTAAAAGAACGGGTTCTTTATTATACTTATAATAGGTTAGTTTTCCTCGTTAGGATCTGGGTCTAGGAGGATATCGTTAAAATAATCCTTTTACTTATTAGATTTAAAGTCTTCTAAACGTATAATCTCTACTATAGGGTCGTTCTTAGGATCTATAGGTTTATCGGCCTATAGATTATCCGATTTATAATCTAAGAAGATCTAATAATCCTCTCTATTAAAACCTACGGGGTTAATAACACGTATAAAGGGTTAAAGGTTATTAGATTTATTATCGCGAGGTTCTTTATAAGTATAGTTAAAAGTATTATTAGAGTTCTCTCGTATAGAGTTTAAAGTCTTAGAATCTAAAGAAGAGCCCTTAGGTACTCGAAGTATAAAGATCCTAATATAATCTATACGGATCGAAGGGAAAGTAATAATACTATCGAGCTTAGATAGCTTATAGCTCCTAATACGCTAATTAGTATCGAAGTCTATATAGATCTTCGAGATTCTATAAGGTCCTAGCTATCTAAATTCCAGTTTATAGCTATAGTCTTATATAATTTTAGTATTATATAGAAGTACTAACGTTCCGACTTCTATCTTTATACGACGGCGTCGTATTACTCGTAATACTTCCTAATATTTAATTACTTCTTAACGTAACCTTTATTACCGTACTACTACCTCTCGTACGTCGTTTTCTCGTAGATCGAGTTATATTACCCTTATTATAAGGAGGTCTTCTATAGTATAAACTAATTACTAATCTAAAGTACGCTAAGTCGTTATTTTAAGCTCGATAAGGAGAATATACTCTTCTCCTAATATTATCTTAGCGGGTATTATACTAGTTATTCGTTTTACCGTCGTACGGTCTACCTATAGTATAGTAGGTAGGAGTAGTACCTATAACTTAGTACTACTACGCGTTATCTTCCGTAACGTAGTAATAAGTAGACGATATACTCGCTTAATACCTCCCTAACCTTAAGAATTATAAGGCGAGATCTAGATCTTTCTTATATAATAAAGTTATAATAATACTTCTATAAAGTATCTATTCTTAGGGCTACCGTCTATACCTATTTCTAATAGCACTCCCTATCTATAGATAATATATTCGAAGATAAAGTCTATAATCTACTTAGTATTAGAAGAGCTATAGAGAGCCTTAGCTTCGCTCTATCTACTAAGTTCTTCTCGTATATAGACGATATATTTAAAATCCTCTCTTTTAGGTATCCCGGTATAGTTAATAGTCTATTATACGCTAAGGATCTTACTCCGTACCTTTATTATATTAAGGCCCTTATTAATCTTATTCTAATCGTCTATTTAGTAGGTAGAATATTCCCTAATATAAGCGCTAATATTAAGATAATATCCTAACTAATAGTAATACTATCTAATAAGTTATATAGTTACTTCTCTTCCTTTATAACTATACTCGTTATAGAGCTTTCGAATAATCTCTTTTCGTTTATTTAAATTATCGATTACGCGTTAATACGGCGAGTCTCGTCTACTATAATAGAAAAGTTATTATTGTATTACTAGATAAGAAAGAGCTTTATACTTAATTAAAGCGTATTTCTTAGTATTACTATATTACTACGGTCGGCGAAGTATTATTAAATAATTAGTAATTATATAATATTCGTTAGAATAATTACTATCTAAGCCTTACTATATATAGCGTCCTTCTACCGTCGAACCTTCTCTACTCGTCTATTAAGAGCTCGATCTATCGCTCGAGTCTAATAGTAATAATAATAGCGGCAAGCTATATCTAGAAAGTATATAAATACGAGGTCCCGTATAGGTAATTACGCTAAGATCGGAAGCTATAAAATTATTAATATTAAATTTAGGAATAAGCGGAACGTCCTTAGGAGGAACGTCCTTATATTATTATAAGAGTCCGTTAGCGACGGTATTCTTCTTTCCTTTAATATATTATATATCGAAGTTCTATATTATAATCTACGTAAGCTATCGTGTAACGAGCGTATCTATAATATTAAAAGCCGTTCTATTTAATTAATAAATAAGTATCTTAGCGTCCGTTTCTACTACGAAGCGTACGCTCTATAGGTAGATCTTAAACTTCTTAAGTACGTTTAGAAGAGTATAATATTCGAGCTTAACTACGTCGTATTTTCTTTCTATAATTAACTATATACCGCTTGCGTATTAATACGGGTATCGCTTTCTATTATAAATTTATCTAAGTTCTACTCCCTATCCTTTAGTAGATATATTAATAGCTAAGGTAATCTCGCCGGTATCTTCCTCGTATTATACGGGTTTAAGCGTAGGAGCGCTTGTAAGAGCTTTCTAAAGACCTACTATAGATTATTATTAGGTATCGCCCTAGACGAACTCTATACCTTTCTTAAAAAGATAAAAGATAGGTTCCGCGAGTATTACGAACTCCTTAATCTATATACGATAATATATATATATTCTAATAAATACTTATATAGATTTTAAAGTCCTAGGCTCCCGCTATTCTAAAATAGCCGTAATCTTTAATTTATTAGGATAACGACCTTATCTATCGTACTAATATCTAACGATATAAAGACCTTCTATATAGATATTAAACTTCTTACTAGAGAGTATAGCTTCTACTCTCTTAATATTAGCTAATAATACGTTAACGTTATATATATATTTAAAAATATTACGTCTTATACTAGGGATCTTACTCATCTCGTCTCCGTAATTTTTATTAAGTTTATAGAGGACGTTATTAATATATACGTCGCTCGTATATATCTAGTAACGAATAATTATTTTAGTAACGCGGTAGAATTACGTAATAGAATTAGTAGCGCCTTAAGGTAATATTATTATTTAGTAAAGACCGAAAGAATATTAGAAGGAGGTAAGGTCTCTACTTTTTTTAGTAAGTTCTAACTAATCGTAGCTAGAGAATAGGTTAGTAAGTAAGATATATTAATATCTAGAAAATACGTCTACGAACTTATCTATAGAAGGAGGAATATTCGTATCTCTAATAGTTATACTATTAATATTTATCGCGCTATTAATTAGTTAATAATCTTTATTCTTCTTCGTAACGAGGAACTATAGGTTACGATAGGGAGCGTAACTTAGCTCTAGTCTTTTTATATTAATACGCTCTTAAAAATTTTTATAAGCGACTAGATATAATACCTTTAGAATATTAAAAGATTTTACTTACTATAGGACGTAATTAACTATACGAATAACTTAGGGAGGTACGACTTTTTATTATACTTTACTATATTTAGAGAACTTCTACGCTAGGGTAGGCTCTCTATAGTAAAGTATTTCTTTAATAAACGCCTTCTCTTTAGCGCTTAGGTCTAGATTAACGCGTATTACCTCGAAGCGCTCTTCTATAAGTCTCGTACCTCGTAGGAACGTCGTATAATATTTTTTAAAATATAGGTCTAGGTTAGAATCTAGCTTATTACTTATCTATTCGCGCCGGATAATACTTCTCTAGTTAATAAGGCCGCTAGGTATACTCCTATCCTTAAGAGGAATATTAAGAGGCCTAACTTTATTAGCTTTACGCTTATAAAGCGTAGAAATATATAGTAGTAAATTCTATTAATATTATAAGATTTCTTAGTATTCTATTATTAGTAGTTTAATATCTAGGGCGCGCGCCGGAAGTTAAAAAGTCCGTTCTAGCTAATTAGGGTCCGAGTTTACTTTATCGGCCCCGCTAAAATTAACCCTAGCTATACTAAAATTTAATACTCGCGCTCTTCTTTACTAAAGATACTCTTACTATATCTTTTATTTCTTTATCTTAAGCCTAAATACCTTCTTATTAGTATAGGTTAAGACTAATTATTTACGCGTATCGCGTAAAGAACTAATTAAGTATTCTTATAAGTCGAAGAATAATTTAGGTAAGTATCGATAATTATTATCGTTTTATATAATAATAGCGCCTAGATAAGCTAACGCGGAAGAATTACTAGACTTAATAGTTCTATATTCTAGTTTTCCGTATTATATTCCTTATCCTTAGACGTCTCCTTATCGCTCGTACTTATTAGATCTTTATAATCTAAAAGATCCTCGCCCTCCTTATTACTACTAGTACTACTCCCGCTTCCTTCTTCCTTAGTAATAGGAGTCTTCTTAGTACCTAGGATTATATCCCTAATCCTAGCCTTATAATTATAATTAGGAGTATAGGCTCTCTATTTTATACTTTTACGGCCGTTAATAGATCGGGTAATATATCGGATTATACTATCTAGCTTGTAGTTAATTCTAAGAGAAGAGCGAAGGGAAAATAGCTACCCTAGGATAATTAAGCGTATATACTTTATAAGGATAATAAAGAAAGTATTATTATATACGAAGTCTAAGTCTAAAATACGTATACTTACTATCGTCTATCTAATAATTCGTATAGTAGTACTATCTACTATAGTAATATTATCTTTAATCTTACGCTACGAAGAATTACTAAATTTATTTACGCTAAGTCTAAAGGAAAATACTACGGCCTCGCTTATAACGTTTACCTTTACTCCCGTATTAATAAGTCCTACTCTAGATACTCCGCTAATTATAATCTTAGTAGTTAGAGAGCTAGTAAAGATACGACGTTTACTATTAGCGTAATTAATAAGTTCGATAGCCTACGCTATAATAATCTTTAGGCTAATCTTAGAATCTTCGAGCTCGTTAAGGACTATATATATATCTATACCTAATAGTATCTAGATCTAGTTAATCCTAATAGTTCCGCCCTAAGTATTCTTCTTCTTTATAGTATATTCTACCCTTTTCTAAGTACGTAAAGCCTTAGTAGCCTCTATAGTTAGTTCGACGGTCTTAGCGATATCTACTAGTAAACGTTTAAATATAAAGTTAGAGAAACTAGGTATATATATAAATACTTCTTCTAACGAGATTATAATACTACGCTCCTTTAAGATTCTCTAAATAAGACCGCTTTAGACTTACTTTTTATCGCTCGCTATAAGGAGCTATTTAAACGTAGAATTTATATTTCTAGATCTTTTCTTCGTAGTAGGTTATATACCTCGTACTATAGTATTATTATTATTACTAATATCGTTTATTTATTTATCTATAGCTCGCGAAGGTCTACTATTACTATTATTAAATATTTACTAGAACTATCTAGGTATAGTATACTTTACCCTCGTAGATTTAGACGTAGAAGGCTTTATTATACTCGTAGAGGACTTTCCTAGTATAATATTTAAAGCTTTTTTAGGGGCTTTATCTTTCCTAGGCCTACCTACTATAGTAATCTAACCTATCTTAGGTAAAGTTATATAAATATACTTCCGGTCGTAATTATTATTATTATCGTATATATTCGAGATATAGATTACTAACACGTTAGGCCTTCTACTCTAACGTTTCTAATATATCGCCTTAATCTAGTTAACCTAAGGAGAAACGCTATAGTTACGAAGACCTATAAGTCTATTACTAGGGCTAGCTTCTATTCCCTAATATAGGCCTCGTGCGCTATCTTACGAACTATAATAGATAACGCCTTACTTAAATAGCTTATAAAGGTAACTTTCTCTTTTACTAAATATTATATAGCTTATACTCCTATACCTAAGGTATAGCCGAGGAGCCGCGCTAGTAGGTTTAGTAGTAGGCTAAGAAGTATTAGTATTACGTTACGTACCTAAGGCTATAACGTTTAAGACTTACTACTATTAAGTATAGTTTAAATAAAACTTCTTATAGATCTACTTAGAAGCTAAAGTATACTAAATAGTATTATTATAAATAATAGTAAAAGTAGGGTTATAAGTATACTAGATCGTATTAAACGTAGTCTCTCTACTAATACTACTAATATAAAGATTCTCTAATATATCTAATAGATCTTAGTTTATCTTCGTAGGGCTCGAGGGCTAAGTACGTCTATTAGATAAGTTTTTATTTCTCTTTTTAATAGATTTATTAGTAATACGCTCTAGGGTCTTATTATTACTTTTACTAAGTATAAATACTATAATATCTTCTCGTCTATTTATAATACGTTCCGCTTCTATAATAATCTTATTAATATCCTCGTAGGTACGACGAGACGAAGATTTAATAGGAATAGTAAGGCTAATCTATTACTTAACCTTAATAGGTAGGCCGTAAAGGAATATACGCGCGCTAGCTAATATAGTAACTTTACCGCTATTATAAACTAATAGCTAATAGGTTTTAAATTCTTTAATAAAGCCTTTAGTCTTAAGGACGCCTATTTTACTTTTCTTAGTAATCTCTTTAAGATATATAAGACTTTCTTTTATTTAACGCTCGTTCTATACTATATATTCTTTATAGAATAAGGTCTTAAGTTAATCCTAGTCTTTATTAATCTAGCCGTTAAGGTTCTTTACGTTATCGTAAAGATTAGGATAATAATTAGTAAGGAGTCCTTAATACTTATAGGTATTACGGGAGATCTCGAAAACTTCGTATTATTCTTTAAGTCTAGCTAAGAAGCCTAATATATTCTTACTATTAAAAATATATCTATAAGGAAGAGTAAGGTTCCTAGAATCGTAGTATATAGTATATATAGTACTACTAGGATTAGTAATACTTCGTATTATCTCCGCTACTTTAGCTATAGTAAACTAACGTTAATATATAGAGATAAAATTACCCCTAGATAGTCTACTACTAGTAGTAGTATAGTTACTATCCGAAGCCGTATAATACTCTTTAGAAGCTCCTAGATTAGGGGTATTTTCGGCCGCGCTAATATCAGTCTCGCTAGTAATAGTAGGTTATAGATCTCGTAGAGCCTACGTATTAATTAGTAGTATAGTATTAGTTATTTTTCTAATATTTTTAGATTAGTTTTTAAGGTAAAATTAGGTATAGTTATTCTTAGTATTATAGTCGTTTTCTAAGTAGACTAGATACTAACGTTATAGTAGTCTTAAAGCTAATTAGGTAAGTATAAGAAGTTCTAGGATTACGTAGATAAGCGTATACTAAACTAGGCTAAATATATTACGTCCGTCTCCTAAGAATAAGTAGTTATTTATTTTTATTAAATTTATAATAGTAGGAGGTCGAGGTATACGCGTAGTATAGGTATACTATTATCTACTATTCTAAAGATCGTCCCGTTAATATTCTATATATACGAGTTCCTTTATTCGTACCTTAGTCTTCGTAATATTAGTACTATATTAACCTTAGAATAAGGTATATTCTCCGCGTCGTAGCCTCTATAGTAATCTTAGTAATCTAGATAGATTAACCGAAGGATATATATCTAATATTACTATTAGATATACTATAGTAGTAATTTAGTATATAGAATTAGCTATAGTAAGCCGAGGTAACTATAGTAAGTCGTAGTATATATATACCGTAGTAAGGTAAGTAAGTAGTTAGATAGCTATAGGAAGCCGTATAGTTAAGCTAACTATAGTAAGCCGTATACGCTCTATATAGGTAACTATAGTAAGTCGTATATATACTATAATAAGGTTATATAATAATAATACTATAATAAGGCTATAAAGGTATTATTACCGTAATAAAGCTTCGAGGTAGTATTAGTATTACTATAATAAGGTAATAAATAGTATTACTATAGTAAGGCTATAAAGGGCGCCGTAATAAGGCTACGATATCTCGATACTATTATAAGGCTACGAGATAGTTTTACTATAATAAGGCTATAATATTATTAAGATCTAGTAATACTATAATAGTATAAAGTCGTTATAATAGTATCGTCTATATCGTAAGTAAATCTTTCTATAATATATACTAAGCTAATATAATAAACCTATAGTTTATTAGCGAGTAATCTATATTAGCTATACTAAAGAAATATAGTAGTTAAGCGCGATTAATAATATTAAGGTATTATTACTAGCTATCCTAAGTCTAATATTATTAGATAGTATACGTACGGAAGGAAGATTAGATAAGATAATTTAGGATTATAAAGATAGAATAAAAGCCTAAAGGTATTATCTAAAGGTAGAAGTAACTATATAATAATAGGTATAAATAGTATTATTAATACTATAGTATAAGATTTAATAATCTTATAAGGTATATTATCTATATCTACCTTAAAGATAGTATCTCCTCGAGTATCTAAGGTATATCTTTAAGTAACTCTTAGGTACTAATATTCCTTATCGCCCTATAGTAATAGATATACCTCCGCTAAGTACCTATAATATCTATATTATATAATCTATACCATTCTATCTTATTATATAGTAGTCCCTACTATAGTATATTCCTTTTTAGTCTATAAACTATAAGGTATACCCTTTATAAACTATAGAGCGTAGGTAATCTTAGAGATCTTAGTTAAGAATATATTTAGTACTAAGTAAAATATATTCTTAGTACTACGTATCTACTTATAGTATATACGTATACTTTTACCTTTATATAACTATAACTTTTTAGGCTATAATTCTTTATAGAATTATATAGGCGCGGAAATATATAGCTCGCTATTACTTCGTATACTTACTATACTAATAGTAGTCTCTAAGTTATCTACTTTTATAAGGAGATATATAAGCTCTACCTATTTCTCTAAGACTATAAGCGTATATCTAGTCTTTTCTAAGACTATATTAACTACTTATTCTTCTCTTTCTTAGTCCTTCTCTTCTAAGATTAATAGACTTTACCTTCGCTCCTATAAAGTACTTAACCCTAGTATAGGAGTCTAGCTTCTAGCGCGCGTATTTCTTATAATTTTTAATATTATCTTTACTAGATCTACCCTAAATTAAGAGCTATTAGAATTATAAGACTAGGTAATAGTAAATATAGTAAAGATAGATTTATAGTAAAACTAATAGCTAAAGAGGTTTCTATCTCTCTATATAGCCTAAAGGTAGACGCCTTAGTATATCTTACCTAGTATACTTAAGTATACGCGTAAGCGTAACGTAGTATATAATAAGGCTACTACCTAGTTCCTTATACCTAATCTAAAAACTATTAGTTTAAACCTACTCTATTAGGGACTCTACTCTAGTTAAGCCTTTAAGCCTATTTATTTTATTCTTAGATTATAAGCCTTACGAGCCTTAAGATAAGATCTCTATATATAGAGAAGACTTTACTCTTTTAAAGATCTTATAGTTCTACTCTTTAGTTACTTTACTATTATTTTAGTTACTTAGTACTATCTATAACTCTTATATCTTATAAGCTTTACTTTACTTATATAATATAATATTATTACCTAACTACTTTATTACTACTATATAGAATAGTTAATTCTAACCCTACTATATTACTCGAGCTATAGCCTCCGCGTAATAATAATATAAAGATTTATAGAGGGTAAAACTTAGATAATAGGTGTAGATTTAGTACTCGCTTTTTTCTAAGCTATAATACCCTACTAGTAGCTAAAGACCTTCAGCTTCAGTCTTGGTATCCTAATAACAAAATGGCGTCCCTTGCCGTCCCGTTTAAGCGCTAACTATCACAGTGTGGATGATACTAATCCAGATCTTTTCCTTTGTTGACCCTCGTTGCCCCATTCGTGAAGGTGGACCCAGAGGCTATTCCCTTATCCTGCTTAATAGAAGGCTGCTCTGAAATTGTAGTCGGCTCAATAGCCATGCTCCTTGATGAGCCCTCACCTGCATTCTCTGCTTCTATCGAGTTCTTCGCTTCTACCTCTTTCTGCTTCTTTCTGGCCTCCTCTTCCTCCTGGTTCTTCCTTTCCTCTTCTATCCGCTGCTCTTCTTCTCGCCTCGCCTGTTCCTGGGCGCGGATAACACCTTCTCCAACACCCGGCCAAAGACTGGCAACGAATAGTGCCAATGTTCGCTCGGCCTGCCTCGCACGAGCAACGGCACGATCAATGAACTCCTGCATTGCAGACCGGTTTCGTCTCTGGTGTTCCTGAAGAAGTCGTCGGGCAGTATCTTCTGGCGTTGGATGCGCATTGTTGTGAGCCACCTGAGCAGCAGTCGGGGCGATGGGGTTGCCACGCCTGGCATCGTTAACGAGTGTCTCAAAGTGTCGCCTCAAACCTTCCCAGGCACTGTCAACATTGCGTCCAAGCCAACCAGAATTCAGAGCATAGATGGCAAGGCCAATACCTCCGAGGAGCAATACACGCCAGTAGCCGCGTCCAGAGGAGAGGAAGAAGTATGCAAATGCAGCAAGGCGAGCAGCGAGCCATAGATTCCGCACGATGGGAGCCAGCATGTCCCGAACTTCGTTGTTGGCTCCTCTTGCGACTTGCTGCTGCTGTTGGGGCTGATTTGGTGCTACTACAAGCGGTTGTGCCTGGCCTGCAGCGGCTGCTTCACCTCCAACTACCGCGGCCGGTGGATTGGCATCTGCAGCTTGTATGTCTAGGTGGCGCCGTCTGGTTCTTCGAGCTTCCCTTCGACCCCGTTCTTGGCCGAGTATATAGTTCATACGCTGAATAACGGCGTCATCGTCAGCTCCCGCTTGTCCTGTCTGTCTGGCGACGGCAAAGGTGTTCAATGCTTGAATGAGTTGAGCATTACCCGCGACCGTTGTACTTGAGTTGCTATGATTGGTGAGCTGTTGAACACCTCGAGTAAATTGTTGCACAAGCTGATCGTAAGGGAGCTGCGCAGCCATCAGGGCATTCATCACTGCCGGCGAAAGAACAGGCGTAGCAAATTGACCACTTGGACCGACGAGCAAAGCCTGTGGAATGCCAGTTGCGTCGTTGAGAACATGCACTTCTGGCGCTGGCGATCGCGCGCTTGGTAAGACAATCGGGGCTTGCTGTTGATCTCCCGTTGTCGGCACAACTGTCGGAGTCGGCTGATTGCCATTTGGAGAGCTTGCTAAGCTTAAACTCGGCGGCAAGTCAGGAGATCCGTCCCCACCTGCCAGAGAGCCTCCAGTGCCAGTAAGGGCCCCAACTTGCTGACGGATCGCTCTCCCCTGGGCCTGAAGAACTTGATATTGAGAATTCAGAATGGCAAAGTCTGGGTCGATCCGCATGTTCGGATGTCCATTGATCAAAGAGGCCAGATCGGCGCCGAATCCTTCAATGTGTTGATTCATGTTGTGCGCGGTGACACGTAACTGCTCACGTTCCACGTCACCTAATGGCGGCGCTGATCCGCCATTTGCGAGGTTGCCAGTAGTCACAACACCAAGAAGTGTATTGACATTGCGAACTTCTCGCATCGTTTCGTTCAGGCGATGCTGGAGCTCAGCGGCCGGCGTTGCCACCCGACGCGGCCCTTCACCACTCACAGAGCGAGCTGGAGAAACGGATCGCGGTGTGGCTCCTGGTCGAGGTCCTAGAGCCCTAATTGGGGGTGTGCCCATTCGCAAATGCATTGCTGGATTCATTGCTTGCACTGGAAATTGCGGTGGCATTCTTGGAAGAGGCTGCATGAGTGGTATCTGTCCAGGAAGCTGCATAGGCATCTGGCCTAGTTGTGGGGGTACTGGGAAAGGTAGCTGGCCGAGGGCAACTTGGCCAGGAGCATGGTTGTGTGGATGATTGTGGTGATGGTGAGGACCGTCGTATTGTACAGTTGTGGTCTGCCATCTTGTGCCATCGGGATTTATTCCCGCTCTTACAATAGTATGAGAATGAGGCTGTTGCGGGCCGTTCGGTGCCGACGAGCCAGACGTGCCTGGGATGGGAACGGCAGGCGTTGCTGTTCTTCTGCTGGGCTGATCTGGATCGCTAGCTCGTCGCGGGGCAGCACCAGGCGAAGTAGGGTGCGGGGCGGCATTTCTGTGAGTAGAACGCTCTCTCCCTCGGTTCCCTGGAGGTTCAGAATCATGGCGAACCATTGGAGCTGCCTCAGCGAAGTTTGCTGCCAAAGCTGCCTGTTGTTGTGCCCAATGTTGCTGAAGCGGGCTCGGCCCCTCCGGAGACGGGTTGGAATTGGGAGCAGTTGTAGGTTGTGACTGAGGTTGAGTCGTCCGAGGCTGCGTGTTTTGAAGCAAGTTGAAGGATCCGTCCTGTGCCAGACGTTGATTCAACAGCTGATTTATGACTTCGGGTGGGAGATTTATTGGCATGCCATTGGAGGTGGCCCGGATATTTGCATTTGCGAGTATATGGGTCAGTGGGTTAGCTACCTGGCCTGGCGGAGGTTGCGGTGGAGGCTGTTGCAGAGAAGGTGTTTGTTCGGCATTCGTCGGTGGGTGCGGTGAGGCAAAGGGATTCCTTTGTACAGGCGTCGGGACAGCCGAGGCGGGCGGATTGTGCGAAGCGGTTCGAAAGGGATTCGACGAATGCGGAGGGACAGAGGTAGGACGGTTTTGCGAGGCGCTGGCTTCCCTCAGGACGAGGTGGAGGGTATGGTTGCTGTCATTTTGGATCTGCCAGTAAGCAGTTAACATCTAGAGGCACAGTCTACATGCGTGTGTGAGGTACAACTTGGAGAGGACAGAATACATACAGCTTCACGACCGAATACTGTCAACAGTTCGTCGTCGTCTCTCGCCAGTGCTCTTCCCAGATATATGAGGCGTTGCCTCTCCGGCCCAGGATGCGAGGGAATCGACTCTGCAATGGCGGCTTTTAGAGCCCCGATTGTGGTGGTGACGGCGATATTCTTCAGCTGCAAACCTCCAGCACCGACTTCCTGCGAGGGCGACAATATCTTAACGTTGATGGTCGTCCTTCCTTCGGGCGGTGAAGGATCCATGATAGGGAAATGTGTCTTTAGGCGCGACCTGTCAAGCCTGGCTGCTGGTCGATGGCTACACCATGATACGGTGTGGGATTGCTTGTGGGAAGTATACACGCAATATTTGTTCGAGTTTTTTCCGCTTCCTTGCAAAGTTATCTTCGAGCTGTCCTGTCCTGTCGTGAAGCAAGTTGGGCTGGGTTGCTGCAGGAGACACAAAACACTAGTAGCATTGCAGGCATCCATGCCTAGTACTGTGGTAGGCCTCCGAGGTGACCCATGCTGCTCTAGCGACCGATCATGACATCGCCAGTCGCTATCTAAAATTCATCATCCGCAACTCGAGATCGAGGTTGATAAATTCCTGGCAAGATGATCTTCTATCGTCACCAGGCAATTATCAGTATTGAGCCTAAATTGGGAAGGTTAAGATGCAAAGGAAATATTGCCAGACCTCGAACACAGTGAATCGATGAAGCCACTGTGCCGCTGGTGCGGCGAAAGGAAGGGAGAACTCGGGAACAAAATGGCAATATGGATTCTGCCTTGCTCAATAGTTCTATGTGCTGTTAGTCGAAAAACTGTGTATGCGGTGGCTGCAAAATTATAGTCAGACAGGCCAGCGGAAGAGTGTGAACATTTTGTCACCCTATGAGACCGATTCCAGGTGACTGCCAGTACTGCGTCACAGCGCTTCGACATGTTTCCTCGTCCGTAATCCGTCTCCCACAAGCGACTGGCACCAATGCCGCAGGAATCACACAACCATGGCTGCTCCATCCGTGAATCCGACCCGACTGCGCCGGGTTTTGCTCCATAGACCTGCGTCAACACCGAAACGATCCTTCGCATCCTCGCCTCCTCTCCGTCGCAAGTCAGTCCAACAGAATGAATCGTCACGCGTAAGATTGGGGCCCGCTCTCGGAAGTAAACGAATTGAGTGGTACTGGATACCTGCCAGTGCTGGCATCGCATTTCTGGGAGGAGTCCAATTTTACAAAGTCTATTCTCGCGAGCAGGCGAAGAAAGAGTTGGATGACAGCGACGATGGGAGGAAACCGCGGAAAAGAGAAAGAGTAAGACCGAGTGGGCCTTGGTGTGTATGCAGCCGGTACCATTGCTTGGGTTCAACCTCTGACGTGCGTATAGGCAGGTCCAAATCATGTCTACATTGCCCCTCAAAGCTCTGTCGAGGCTGTGGGGCAGATTCAATGAGCTCGAGATTCCTTACTACTTACGAGTGCCTGGTTTCAAACTCTATTCATGGATCTTTGGTGTGAATCTGTCCGAAGTTGCAGATCCAGACCTCCACAACTACCCCAATCTCGCCAAATTCTTCTACCGTACACTGAAACCAGGTGCTCGACCCCTCGATGGGAACCCAAACGCAGTACTGTCACCCGCTGATGGAAAGGTCATACAATTTGGAGCCATCGAACATGGCGAGGTCGAGCAGGTCAAGGGTGTCACATACTCGTTGGACGCACTCTTAGGAGACAGGTCTCCTAGCCCATCAAACTCAGGCACAAGCACACCGGTGTCCAACATGGCGTCGTCACCAACGTCCCCACAGCCAAGCCCTGAAAGGTCACGCGAAGGCGATGAGGAAGTCATCCGTGCTGACGAGGAATTTGCCCAAGTAAATGGCATCTCGTACACTCTACCGAGTCTCTTCTCGGGCCCAAACGATGCCAAAATGAAAAGATCAGAGAAGACAGTGCCATCCGATCAATCTACGTTGTCTCAGTCAAGTTCCGAAGCAGAAGTGCGCGCAGATCTGGCGTTGTCAGAAGACTCAAGACCATGGTGGGCACCACGCAGCGACAAGACTCCTACTGCGCTGTACTACTGCGTCATCTACCTGGCCCCAGGTGATTATCATCGCTTTCATTCTCCTGTAAGCTGGGTTGTGACGAGCCGACGACATTTTGCTGGAGAACTGTATTCCGTTTCCCCCTACCTCCAACGAAAAATGCCTGGCCTCTTTACTTTGAATGAACGGGTGGTCTTGCTTGGACGATGGCGATGGGGTTTCTTCTCATACACCCCTGTTGGTGCCACAAATGTCGGCTCCATCGTCGTCAACTTCGACAAGGAGTTGCGAACGAATTCGTTGCTCACCGATACCGCTGCTGACCGTGCTGCCGAGGAAGCCAAAGAGCGTGGCGAGCCGTATTCTGGCTTTGCTGAAGCGACCTATGAAAATGCATCGGCTATTCTTGGAGGTCATGCCCTGAAACGTGGAGAAGAAATGGGTGGGTTCCAGCTCGGTAGTACCATTGTTCTGGTCTTCGAAGCGCCCAAATCGCGGAGAACGACGAGTCTTGACCAAGGCTATTTTGGTGGCAGAGAAGGCGGGTGGAAATGGAAGATTGAGACTGGCCAGAAAGTGAAGGTTGGTCAAGCCATTGGAGAGGTGCTGGAACAAGTGTAAGAGAGACTGTGGGCTACGGCGTCATGGTGAATGTTCGGACTGCAATGAACAGCCTCGCCAATGTCCCGGCGCACTTCCTTTGGGTGCGTGTCGATTTTGATACAATTTTGACGCATATTGAAATCAAGTCTCTACTTGGTTCTGTTCCGACTAATTGAAGATCATTTCGCGAACATTTTTACATCTTTCCGAAAACTGAGTCTTGATGATACCGATTTCACTCTACTGCTCTCTGGTCCTACGATATATTCGTAGATGGTATGTGCACCTCCAAAGTCAAGCCAAAAACGTCTTCTTTTTGGGCCATTTCACAATGTACATTGCTCTGCCATGTTCCAGTGGTGTCGGCCAAGAGTTTACTACCTCTCGAAACGCAAGCTCTGCTATCAAAATTGATGATATCTGACCATCGCTAAGTTGGAAGAGTAAACATGTACACAATTCAAGGATTTCTTACAATGCCTACTGCTGCTGATTCTCTCGCTTGTTCCCAGGGCATATACTCAGCCTCTAATTTCTGGCACTTCTCTCGTCCCTGTCCCAACGAGGGGCTTTTCACCACCGTGAACGGCGACATCCGACGAGCTTTCGCTGTCGCTGTGATTGACGATGTTGTCTTTTGGCGTCGCAGTCTTAGCCTTCATCAATGGCCAATGACCCTTCTTTTCGTTGTATGCCATGGCTAGGAACGTCGCGATGACAGCGACCCAGTAAAGATTGTATGCCAGGACTGAACCAATTGTAGCGCTATTCTGCCACCCGAAGAGGGAGTTGAAGACGCCCCATCCACCGCCACCGTTGAGCTCTGGACTGCAGCACTAGTAAGATGTTAGAAGAATTCATGAAAGTGGATAGGCGTCGTGACAGAGTGGGGCATCCAAAGCCGAAAGGGAGCACAGAGTCATTGGGACTTACGTTGACGTGCCACACGCTTTTGCGAATATCATACGATCCGGGGCCAGCCCCCGTCTCTGCAGCATCGCCGCCGATGATATTGTTCCACTGAAGGAGGAAGTCAGAATGGAATGGGATGGAGTGCCATGGAATGACTTACCTCACGGGCCTCCAAGAACCAAACGGCTTTGGAGAAGAGGCCTGCGGCGACAAGGTACAGGAAACAAGTAGAGATGATAAGAAAGACCTGCAGCGCAGAGCGATTTCCTCCTTGGTAGATGAGGTAGCCGATGACTGCGCCAGCAAGCAGACCACAAACGACAGGAAGAGGAAAGGCATTGGCTGGATAGCTCAATCCCACTCCGCCTTGGATTGTGATTAGTAGTTGTGACAGTGTGCAGTAGGAGAAAGGAGAAAGATTACCTATGAAAACGACCGCCTCCAAACCCTCTCGCAGGACGGTGATGAATGGAAGCCAGAACATGGCGTACTTCTCTGCGAAGTGGCGGAAGCGATGAGAGAAGTTCGTTCCGGATTTGTCCTTGGACTCGATGGCTTTGGCAATCTTGACTCGCCATTTGTCTTGCAACTTGGAAACGCGAAGGAGAGCAGCGCCCATGGCAGTGATGATCAGCGAGGCAACAATGCCGAAGATGCCTTCCCAGAGATACTCTGTTTTGGCGAAGATGTCTTTGCCGAGACCGTAGAAGGCTCCGATCATGCCGCCGCCTATGATGATAACAATCGCGAGGCCTGCAGCGACCCCATACCAGACCTGCACAAAATACTCAGGATGGGTGAGGTGATCTGGGCGCTCCAGCGATGCGTACCTGTCGATATAGCTTCTTGTACACAGCTGGATCATGTTCGGGACCGATGGTCTGCCTCAAGAAGGAGAGAAGCACCGAAACAATGATGCTCGTTTCCAGACATTCCCGAAAGCATATGAAGAAGACTGCGGTGGAGGGTCAGTAAGGCGGGGTCCGGCTTGTGTTGCGACACTGGTAGGTACCTGGCACAGCAAAGACATTGACCATTGCTGCCTTGGTTAAGGTTGGGTTTGTCGTTGATGTTGGTGTTGTTCGATCTGATAGGGAAGAATCAGATAAGGGAGGGATCAGATTATGAAGTTTAAATGAAGCGTGATGCTCGCTCTTCACATCACCATCACCACTCCCATTCCCACTCCCACGCCCACGCCCACTGCTGCAAGCAAGCACGCACGCCTGGACCCTGCTCCCGGTCGAGATGGGTCCATCTGAAAGGCTCTGCAGCGTCTCCTTGGACGGACTGGCGCACCAGAGTCGTAGGCACCTCATCGCGGGCACATTTTCAGTATCCCTATCCCTATCCATCCCTATCCCCCTCCGACTGGGACGGAGCTGCAGTGCTCGTCCTATCGCTGGCCCCTTTCCCGCCTGCAGCGCCAATGGTGCCTCCGTTCTGCTGGATGTAGTCATGCCAAGCATCGTTGGACCTCTCTGAGACGGCGAAAGACTTCGGTGCAGCGTGATCAACCCTGCACGACTAGGCGTGGGTGTCGATGCCCCAAGCCACTGCTGTGTCGATTCCCACGCGCCTTTTCTTCTTCGCCAATCACTAGGTTCCACCATCCCAGCCCGTCCATCTTCTCTCGCTATCAGATTGATAAGATCGACCCAATATCCCGCCGCCGTTATATCGACTTCCCACGCTGCACCCACACACAAGCTTCACGGGTCTGTTGCTTCTTCACCACACCAGGTGCTAACCATGTCGACTCGCTTGCTAACGTGGTCATCGCCTGTTTTGCAGACACTGGCCGCCCTGTGACCCAGTAGCCGGGTCCGATTCCCTGGAGCAGCCTGCCTCGCCGAGACAAAGTTCATCAGCACAGGTTCTGGCTTTTGCCGGTGCATTAATACAGCTCGCGCCCGAAGTTCGGCCATCCTTCCTGTTGGACGCCACTAGACTGCTTTCAAGGCCTGGAACCATCCTTATCAGATCTTCTGGTCCACGGAGCGGCCACTCGCATCGACGCCAAATTTATACAAGTTACCCTCCATCAGAGATGACAGCACAACTTCTGCCACACATACCATTGGCATTGAAGCACCTCGCTACTTGGAGGGCCCCATCTTAGCCTGGTCCTGATTACGGCAACCTTGTGGCAATTTCTTCATCAGAATTGCCAGATATTCGTCCTTCTCGCTGCTCGAGAAATCCACAACGTCTGTCCATTCCCGGGACAGTAATTTTCCCTAGCGTTTGATGAGCAACGATCGTGAATTCCATCGTCACCATCTTATCAATCTCTCGCCGAGGCGACCAACTTTCCCAGAATGGCTCTTTCACTCTCCAATTATCTCTATGCAATTTGCTTTGCATTTTCCTACATCAGCACTGCTGCCACAGTCACCTATAATTTCAATGCCACCTGGATTACTGCGAATCCGGATGGTCAGTTTGAGCGCTCAGTCATTGGACTGAACGGTCAATGGCCTATTCCAACCATTCATGTCACAGTCGGCGATCAACTCGTCGTCAACCTTCACAACGGATTGGGGAACGTCAGCACCTCGCTTCATTTCCACGGAATGTTCCAAAATGGAACAACGAATATGGATGGCGCTACTGGTGTATCGCAATGTCTGACACCACCAGGGTCAACTTTCACCTACAACTTCACGGTATGTCTATGACACTTGATGTCGATAAGACTTAGACTAATGTCGGGAAGATAGCTCAACCCGGGACATACTGGTATCACGCCCACGTCAAAGGGCAATACCCGGATGGGCTTCGCGGCCCATTCATCGTCAAAGATCCAGATTCGCCATACAGGGGAAAATATGAAGAGGAGATTGTCCTCACTCTTTCTGACTGGTATCATCAACTACCGTCGACCCTGCTCAAGAGCTTCATCAGCTACGCAAACCCCACGGGAGCTGAGCCAGTACCCGAATCGGCGCTCATGAACGATACGCAGAATCTTCAGATCAAGGTCGAGCCTGGAAAGACCTATATGTTCCGTGTGATCAATATGGCTGCCTTTGCACCCCAATATCTTTGGTTTGAAAACCACACAATGAGCATTGTCGAGGTCGATGGCGTTTATACCGAACCTGCCGATGCGCCAATGGTTTACGTCACACCCGCACAGCGATACAGCTTCCTAATCACCATGAAGAATGAAACAAGCACTAATTATGCCATTCAGGGGAGCATGGATAAGGTATGTGGTACTTGATGAGTAAACCCATGATGACTCTAATCTTAGATAGGATCTGTTCGACGCAGTGCCACCCACAACGAATCCCAACGTTACCAGTTGGTTGGTGTACGATGACAAGAAGGCAATGCCAAAACCAACACTGATCGATGCTTTCGAGCCATATGACGACTTCGCACTGGTTCCACTTGACGGAATGAAGCTCTTACCCAACGCTGATCAGACTGTCACGCTGGAGATGGCCATGGACAACCTCGGAGATGGAGCGAATTAGTAAGTGTCTCTCATCATCTTGACACATCTCAAAAGCTTATTGAAGTTAGTGCTTTCTTCAACGGAATAACCTATGTGCGGCCCAAAGTGCCCACTCTCTTCACGGCCCTGACCACTGGAGCAAACGCAACACAATCAGAGATCTATGGCGTGAACTCGCATGCCTTCGTCCTTAAAAAGGATGAAATTGTGGACATTGTGCTCAATAACCTCGATACTGGAAAACATCCTTTCCATTTACATGGACACAACTTTCAAGTCATTGCTCGCTCTGCCGACGATGAGGGCAATTATGCCAACAACGTCACGTTCCCTACCATCCCAATGCGCCGTGATACAGTTCTCGTTCGACCTCATGGAAACTTTGTCCTTCGATTTAAGGCAGACAACCCCGGTGTCTGGTTCTTCCATTGCCATCTTGAATGGTCAGTTGTTGCGCCGCGTCGTCCTTTGTTGTCTCTGTACTAATTCAAAATAGGCACATGGCTTCCGGCCTCGCGGTCACAATGGTCGAAGCTCCTCTCGAACTCCAGGCCTCACTCAGGGTCCCCAAAAATCACTATGATGTCTGCGCCGCTGGAAACACGCCAGTCGTGGGTAACGCAGCTGGCAACACCCAGAATTACCTCGACCTCACCGGTGCGAATGTGTCTCCCAAGCCTCTTCCCAGCGGCTTCACTGCGAAGGGAATTGTAGCCCTAATCTTCAGCATTCTGGCTGCTTTGATCGGCATGACTGTGATTGCCTGGTATGGCGCTGCACCTATGGGAGAGTCGACGCAAAGAGTGGCCGAGGCTATTGTTGCCGAGACACAGGTAGCTGAGAATGATTCCAGCGGTGTTATCGTGAGCCACGGGCCAAACAAGACTGGTTGAGATGGGTGTTGGTGGTGCTTGGTCATGACTGGAATTTGCAGGCTCATCTGGGGGCATACACAATGAAAAGACCGGAAAAGGAGGGGGGGAAAGATGGTCAATGAGAGGTCCACCTGGACGATACAAGTATCTGAACTTGACCTATGTTACCATCGTTCTTGAAGTCAGGCGTGTCACAGCTGGTCGGCGGATGGTGCCGGGAGAGGTTGCTTCGATGAGTCGTGCGGTCTCGTCATTGGTCATCTAACAACGCCCAAATGACAAACCGAGATTCTACTACTCCATGGACAAGCACGAAGTATATATGTACATACGGAACTCAATCTCAGCTATCGATATAGCGCTCATCAGCCCACTCTCCACTTCTTCCGCCCATCTTTTTGACCACTCTAACATCACCAATACTCGCACCTCGATCGACAGCTTTGACCATATCAACGACAGTCAAACACGCGCCCATGACCGCCGTCAAAGCCTCCATCTCCACACCCGTAGGTCCCACACAATCGACGCTAGCCATGACTTGAATTCCTCCATGCTCAAGAGGCCCTCTAGAAGTCGCCAGTGAGTCCAGTGTGGCGGCGGGAAACCGGGAGGATCCATTTTCCTCTTGCCCAGCGTGAACCCGCAGATGCTCTTGCTTGTCTTGTCGGGGAGGAGCAGTGTCAAGGACGGTAACATTGACTTCCACGCCACTGATGGATATAGGATGACACAGCGGGATGATCGTGGGACATAACTTGGCAGCCTGGATCCCGGCAATCCGAGCGACACCCAGCACATCACCTTTCTTGAGCGCAGCTGAGCGGACGAGACCTAGTGTCGCTGAGTCGGAAAACGAGACCGTGCCGATCGCAACAGCGAGACGATGCGTGGCTGCCTTGAGTGTGACATCGACCATGTGCGCCGTTCCAGAAGCTGTGAGGTGTGTAAGATGGCCTTGAGATTGTCGATACTGCTGTTGTGCCTCGACTTCCGGCCGCTGGGTCGTGCCCGAGGGTGCGGGCTCATCGGGATTTATGGTCTGGCGGAGCGGTGCCCACTTCCTTTTCGTTGGTCTGAAGGATTGAACAGCGAGCGTGAAATTTGCGTCATGCTGCTCCCTTGAAGAAAATATCAGGGTTGGATCAGCTGTCTCGAAGACCTTTCTGGCCTTTGCGGCATGTCCTTGCCCGAAAAGTAGCTCGCGAAGACGGACTATTGCCCTTTCCCGCTCGTCTGCCAGAGAAGCCACCGTTTCTGTCTCAGGGAGTGAGGCATCAGTGAGCGAGGATGTGGGGTCGAACGAGTCAGAGTTGTGTACAGGCGACGACATGGTCTCCGTAATCGCATCCGTTCCCTCCACTTGATGATCAGAAATGAGAGGGCTCGATCTGAATGCCTTTTCTTCCATTGTCATCATATCAGATCGGGATTGATCGTACCTTGTCAGACGGCTCAGTTGCAGCGCACGTAGCTTGTCAATAATCTGGCGCCCCGCCCTTCTGGCCTTCATGTTATCTAGTTTCGATTCTCTTTCACGATACTGTGCCTGCATTGTCTCGATTGCGATCTGTTTTCTGAGCATTTCATGGTCCGCTTGTTCTGTAGCTACAGTCACCGCCGCTTCTCGAAGCTGCTGGACTATTTTACGCTGTTTGTTTTCCAGCTCAGCTTCGATTACACCTTGTTTGGGGTCGGGAGTATCATCTTGGCGGCTTAGCGTCTCGACTTTGATCACGAAGGCGGTTGCTTGTGCTTGCTGTAGACGGCGTCGTTTTGAGCGGCACGGTGTGATTTTGGAATGACTGTCCCGATCCTGGTCTAGCTGCTCTCGAGGCAGAGCATCAGAGGTATTCTTCTTATTTTGACGTTGAAGGTAACCTTGATAAAGCTTCAGTAGAAAGGCGGATCGTTGATGTTCACGACGGAAGGTGTTCATAGTCACATCGTCAACCTCGGAATACTCGCCAGGTCCAAAGCTGGTTCTTAAGTGAAGCTTCGCTGCAGACTTCCATCTTTCCATTTCAGCTTTCGCCGACTTGCCATTTTTGAAATTGTAGATTTTGTTGCAGGCGTGTTCTTTTTGTGTCATGTCCGACAGTTTCCAGAATAACAATCTCCGCTGCTGCGCGCAGCAAAGCGTCTCATAGTCCAGCTGGTCTATCACAGAAAAGTCACGCCCGAAGCCGTGCTTTCTTCGCATAGCGTTTTTAAAGTCTCGCCTCCACCTCGTGACTGAGGCTTCCTGGAAACGATGGGCAAAGTCGTGCTCAGCATCGGACGTGCGGTCGTCCTTGGCCACTCTCCGTTGAAGAACAACCATGTCGAGAAGAGTTCTCATCAAGGAGGTGCGCGATTCCCCTCTCCGAAGCGCATCTGCAATCAGGTCAGACGTTACGTCTTGGATTTGTGACGGTGGGACAATTTGGTGGTGAGATAGCAGTTTCGCTACACCTTCTTCCCACCGCTGAGCTTCCATTCCTCTGAGCTCTGTGTGTATTCTTTCTTTGTTCTCATCGGTGAGGAATTGCAACATTCGGCTTTTGGCGAGCTTATACATTCGTCCGAACGCCAAGTTCCGTCGTGTGTCATCAGCTACATCTTTGGAGCGCAGCTGGTCCAGCTCAGGATAGTTACCGGGACCGAATGTTAAGGTCAACTTTCGTTTGAAGACTCGTTTATACGCCTCCAACAAGTACAAGCTCTCGTGAGTTTCTTCCCCTGCCACGTGGCTAGCTGAATGCCGAGGATAGACATTCGCGAGGATGAAAGCAGGAGACTTTGTGTTTCTGCGTTTCCTCCGTCGCTCGATGGCAAGCACTTCACGGGACCATATTGAAAACTCCGACTCGACTAGCCTAATTGCGGTCTGGAGGAAGATCATGGCGTGTAACCTGATCCTCTCACGTGTCATGCCGATTGTATCATTGACGCCATCACTATCAGGTGATTTGGTATCTGCTGGAAGCAAGTTTCGAGGACGGAAGTGCACATGCGCAGCACGTTGGTCGGATAGACCTTCAGCTGGTTTGTACGGTTCCAGACCAACTGCCGCTCTCCAGGATGGTATCTCATGCTTCAGCAACCTATTGAGGTCATGCTCCATGTCCCATACCTTTCTCTTCAGCCTCTTGCGACTTACCGACACTGCGACATGCATACTGCTCTGAAGACCAAAGCGTATATACACTGTCCCTTTCTCAAGCGGTACGCCGGTGAGGGTCTGATGGATATCATTGATTTCGGCTCTCCAGTCCGGGAGCTTGTAATTCAGAACCGAATCAATCGTCTTCTCCAACGCTGTGATAGCTTGCGCGCGTCTAAGCGCAGGAGACTGCCTTGCTTCCACAGCTCGCAGTGCCGCCCGCTGCGCTCGCCCTTGTGCTGGTGAATTCAAATAGGCTCTTTTCGCCATCTTGGCAGCTTGCACTGTTTGCTCAAGCTGACTGATGCTGACGTGAGTATGTTGGACTCTTGCGGGCACGTCATCGCATGCTGACCTGTATCGTTCTGGTGCACGTACGCCATTCCTGCGCTCGTTGAAACGCTCGTAGATTGCCTGGGCAATGGTGTACAATTCTCGTCGCCAGCTTGTCAAGGAGGGCTCGAATTCCTCTTTCAGCCGTTGAGCTCCTCTGTATACGCCTCTTGACGCTCTCTCCATGCGTTCTTTCGCAGCGCGGTTTAGTAACATTTTCGATAAGTGAAAGGGGTCTTCATATTCTCGTGGTTGATTTTTGTCCTCGCCAAGGACGGGCTTTGGCCTGTGGGAACCTGGTGCATCTGGCTCTGAAACCACAATTGCACGGGTGTCTTTTGGTTCCATTGATGAGAAGGTCATGGCCGGATCTTTCCCCGTTTGCTCCATGATTTTTGTTCGTCGCTGGACCATCTCCGCCACAGCTTCTTTTACTTGAGACCTGGTAACTGATTTCACCACACCCCTAGCTTCCAACTCATGCAGTTCCTGGTGTGTCAGGCCCTTGCATATGCGCCAGATTTCTTTCCTCGAAAGAGGAAGAGCTATGCGAGCAATGGTGGCAGAGACGGTGTTGACTCTGTTTCCAAGGTGATGCACTTGCCATTCCCATGTTTTCAAAGATCGTGGATGACTTTTGGGAACTGTAAACGCCCTTGAATTCAGTACTGCCCAATAATGATGCTCAGATGTTGGTGTGCAATCCTTCGATCGCAACTTGGCTCGTCGTATCACAGAGCTCTGATAACCCAACGTTGCGGATTCGTACAGTCGCAGACTAGGTTGTGGAGTTCGTGCGCTGGACGCGCGAGGATTTCCTGAACGAAAAGGCATCTTCCCAGCGAACGAATCGCGACCACCAATCTGGTGCTCAAATCGCTGTTCCCACCGGGGCTTGCCTCTTGTAGAACTGAGAGCACGAGGTGCGTAGCCGGAGAGGCTCTGTTTTGGCTCCGAAGCAATGTGATGGCCAGAATGATCTTCGAACGTCAGTTTCTTCCAGTCGTCCTTCGAGAAGTTCGCGTGGTGATATTCCGCAGGAGACATCTTCTCGCGTGTTTCAGGTTTTGACGTGGAGACATCCGTTGAAAAAGCTCGCGCGCTCGCAAAGGAGCCGGATCTTCGGCCAGGTACGCACAGAAGATGTCCTGGAAGTACTGGCCAGGACGTCGTCGTAGTAACGGTGAGAGCATGCCGCTGCGGCTGTATGGCCCATACTGGCGATTGCAATTCAGCGGACGTTCCAAGTCGTGGCTTCTCTGGGAGGATGTCAGTTGTTTGGCTGAAACTTCACGGTGAACATGAGCTACATTATGAACCTTCATTCTTTCTACAGACAAATGCCCGCGCAAAAAAAAGCCTGACCGAACCGTCGGTGTGTATCCGGCATACAATCCACGACATCGATAAACATTTCCAAAATGGTATATCATATGCGCATACATGTAGCGAGTGCAAAATTAGATGGAAGTGTACGAGGCCTACCCACCGATAAGTATCATGGGTCGGTTCTCCATGTTTTCCAGTTCGCCCATGCCGGCGTGCTTCTCCTTCTTTCTCTTAACAGCAGTGCCAATGAGGTTTAACAGAGCTCGTTCACGCTCGCCCCATCCCAATGCAGTGCCTTCAGGTAGTAGGCCCTGGTGCTTATCAATTTCAAGCTGTTTGATGGCTTCAAAAGCCTCTTCGTCAACGGGCTTGCCTCCGTTGCCCTCACGAAGAATGTCTCGCAATGACACCTCAGTATTGCCGTGCAGACAGACTTTGAGGTTACCATCACCTGTAATTCGAAGCCGATTACAGCTGCCGCAGAAATCTTCTGTCATGCTTGTGATGAACCCTATGCGTCCTACAAAGCCAGGAACTTTGAATGTTTTGCTGGTATCGTTCTTGTGCCCTTGCACTCGATGAACACGCGGATATTTCGTCCGGATGATATCAAGCATTTCTTGATAAGGCAGCATCTTTCTCTGTGACCATTTGTTGCCGCCAAAGGGCATGTATTCGATGAAGCGCACCTCGATGTCCTTATCCATGCCCATCTCCACGAAGGGGAGGATTTCGCGCTCATTGACACCGCGCATGACCACACAATTGATCTTGAGTTTGATGCCAGCGCCCATCCTGTTCATCTCCAGGATCGTGTCAATTCCTCGCATGACCACGTCGAAGCCCTTTCTTCGCGTCATGATCTGGAATTGATATGGATCCAGAGTGTCCAGGCTCATATTCACTCCCGTAAGTCCCGCCTCGACCATGGCGTCCAATTTGCGGTGCAAAAGTAACCCGTTTGTGGTCAGTGCTATCTCTCGCAGTCCTTTAGGTCTCAAAGAGCCAATTTGCTGCATCAGAGGTATGATATCCTTCCGCACGGTTGGCTCGCCCCCAGTCAGACGTATTTTAGTGACGCCCTGAGAGACAAAGAGAGAGGTGAGGTAGAAAATTTCCGGGGTGGTGAGGAGATGGCTAGGTGGTGAGAGAGCTACTCCTTCTGTCGGCGTAAAGGATTAGCATCGATGGCAACCTGTGCGTAGGTGGAGACATACCTGCAGGCATGCAGTACACACATCGTAAATTACATCTTTCAGTAATGCTGATGCGCAGATAGTCATGCTGTCTGTTGAAGTTATCCGTGAGGAATTCTGAGAAGGGTTTGGCATTCTGCAGGGCTTCTCGCCGGCTCACTCGTGGCTCTGGCTCTGGCACTGGCACTGGAGAGATGGGAAAGTGAGGTAGGCGAGCTGCTGCCGGATGCCTATCTACGGCAGGCTGGTATGCGGAGGTCGTCGTGGAAAGGCTACGAGCATGTCGTGGGTCCCGGGTCGTCCATCGAAACCGAGATTGCTGGGTGGCAGTCAGGCGCGCGGCGCGAGGCATCCCCTTGGCCAAATTTGATCCTGCCATTGCCTGGGGTTGGGGGAGGTCTCAGGACGGCGGGCTGCATTTTATCTTTTATGTGAGCATGGCCATGGTCGGGTCGTCACTCGTCCTCGTGTCTAAGGCTTATGCAAGCAGTCCCAGTGTCGAGGTGGGTGGCGGCGATTGGGAGCGGCGGGACGTTCCACTTTATCACGGCGCCCCCCGCTCTCGTCCTCTACCCATTCATTCTTCCGTAGTCCAAACATCCATTCCCTCACTGTTGATTCCACTACTCATACGCTTCTGGACTCATTTAATTATCGGTGCTGATTGTGGAACCGCAAATCAAGGAAGTCTACCATTGCAAGACTACAAGGCGCTTAGGTGCCATGGACTACCATATCCCATATCCCATATCCATATGTTTCCCCTAAACAACAGCAACAAGCTCGAACCGTCTATTGCTGCCATCGTTCAGCAAACCCGACGTGCTGGCGAGTTCCATTCCACCTTATGAAATTGCGGCGCGTCTTCAGTTGATCCATCATAGGTTCGCGTCTTGACCGCGAAGTCAATCACCTCCTGTCGATGCAAAGACGGCGTGCGGCTATCTTTCTCCTCCTCTCCAAGCACATAATCCGGCTCCTTGGGCTTGGCTGAAGGCCGTCGGAACTGTTCATGAAAGTCTCTTTCGTTCAGGTTCATGTCGCCGGTTGCCCGATAGTTCAGCGATCCCAGACGTAATGTGCCGTGCTTCTCCGCGTCCCGTTGCGCCCGACAGCATTGCTTGTATGCCTTATAGTCGTCGACCTCCTCGGCGAGGGGATGTCGAAGGACTTCATCCGACTCGGTGTCGTCAAAGCGATCGAAATGGACATCGAACATGACGTCCACTCCCTCGTTCTCCTCGGCTTTGACCGGCCGAATCGTCCAGCCCACGATCTTGAATCTATTCAATTTCAGCCGGAACTGCTTGAAAAAGAAGCTGCGCCAGCGAGAGAAACGCATACAGCCCATCGTAGCGAATGCCAGCTCGCGGCGACCATAACGAAGACAAAGTGTTGGTGCGTAACACCCTGATTGGGAATCGAGATCGAAAGTCTGCAGCTGTCAGTCGAAAACGACCTCTATCGCCCGTCCGGCATCTGTAGGTAAATTTGTCCGGTGATAGGCTGTTCTCTTCATCATCGTCCTTCAGCACCACAGCATAAGCCCCTAGCTCGTTGTAGCAGATGCCACCATCTGTGGATTTATCGTCGATTATGCCGTCGCGGAAAGCAAAGAGACCATTGATCCACCACCTGCGTCAAGAGATTCATTAGCCAGCTGAATGAGACATCGACAAGCACAATCTCTTCCACTTACTGCCCTGGCTTGAAACCAAGACTGTTGTGAAAGTAGGCACGTGTGTTGTCAGTGAGCGTCGGGTCTTCCTCAGAAAAACGACGAAGCAGTGCCTGTAGAGGGTAAGCTAGTGTCGTCACAAGGAGATTCAGGAATTGAATCACATCTCTCGTCAAGTGTCTGGGTTCGCTGATGCCGTGGAGACGTCCCCCCACTTCGTATAGAGGAGTCCGAATGGATTTCAATGGTCCGTAATAGCTCTCGAGGCATGTGACAACGCGGTCCGCCTCATCAGCAAGCTTTTTTGGCCATCTGGTAGCCTTGCCGCAGACGTCAGAGACAGCGAGATGAACTCTGGAGAACTGCATTGTGGCCAGAGAGATCTGATGGTGCTGTAGGTCCAGGAAGATGGTATGGAGAGTGAGCACATCATCTGGATGCAACTCGTTTGGTCCCTCGCGAGCCACGAGCGGATCCAGTGTATCACGGATCCATGCGGATGTCTTACGTAGGTTAACTACGTGCAGGCTGTCGGGGTAGCCAGCTTCGCGCCAGGGCATTTTGTGGAAAGGAGGATTGAGGAATGAGTGCGGAGTACGGAGGACAGCGGTATGGAAGTGGTTGGGATCGCTGCTAAAGTAGACGCCCCTGATTCTCTGGAAGGCACGGAACATGGTCAGCTCGCACTCTTTCTTTCGAAGCCATATAGCGATATGGGGGAAGAGCTCACAGTGACAGCTTCCTCAACCTGCCGGTCAGTAAAGACTCGTCAGAACTTCTGCTCCATCATTCTCGACTTGCAAATTTGCAATCAGATTTTGAATTCCATACCAGAAATTCAGAGTTTTGTCACTACTTGCTTGGAAGTTCCCATCACGGCAAGGGCTTGGCGTACCTCAGGCTTTCTGATGATGTCAAAACCAGGTAGGCACATTCTCAAAAGTGACTGAAGACGAGTAATGGCTCAATACTAGCGTGCAGATTTAGATGATCCATGTTAGAAGGGTGGTATTGGAAACGCAATTTCAGAGTTACAGCTTCTGTATTGGACCTCCCGGCGGCGAGTACTTTTTCATGGACTTATCATAAACATTGAACAAGATGTCCGTATTTGTAGGAGAGTAGTTCCCAAGAAGCGATATTCCAGCAGGTAATTCCTGATCGGCTGGTGAGCAGCAGCACAGACAGAACCGAGGTCGAGCATGCGGCGTCGGTTTACGATTACTCATTTTAGCACCGTTTCCGGCTACTCTGAACTGTACACACGCCATGTAGAGCTGTCCGCCTTGCCTATTTCCTTTGTGGAGAGCGATGATTTCAGGTCTTGTTAGATAGTCTCCTGATGCTGACTCTGCTGGGATTGTAAACGAGTGCTGTCCTAACTAGCCGGTGATCAGTAGATAATAATTATATGTCTGATTCTACCATCACCAACCTTTGTTTGCTCTTAGCTTGTCAGTCGCCTATTGACCACTATAGCTATTCGAGGCAATCTTGACCCAAACAAGCCCCAATCCTGGTATCGCTGTGGAAGAGCTTGAGACTGGCGCTACATAGGCTTGAACGGAGCCTTTGTGAGACTCGGCTATAGCTTCATCGCCGCGTGTATTGTGAGCCCACGTCACTGTGATCTGGGAGTACTCAAATCAGTCTGGGAATGCAGACTTGGGTGGTAATTTGGAGACACATGTAGACATCGAATTTACAGGGAACATCTTCGCGGTCACTGGGAAATCAAGACGTACCTTGTCGCCACTTTTAGCATCTATCATCTTGATATCTGGATCTTTATCTTTGTTGCAAGTCATGTCAGGACTGCGGACGTTTTTTATCGGATTGTTGTCGACAACTTTTCTGATACATCCCGGACGCATCACCTCGCCCTTGATCTTTTCTGTCGACTGATATTCTCTAGACGCAAGCTTGACCTACGAACAGCCGGCTTGATACCAATGCAGGAGTCAAATGGGACGTGAGTTTCATCGTCCTGAGAACAAAAAGCGAAATTCAGAATGACAATCAGAAGAGAGGAGGGTAACATAGGGGAAGGTTTAGGAAGAGATGAGTAGCCTTCGAGTTCAGCCTGTCCTTTCCCATATTATCTTGTACGCCGTTTACCTGGCCTTGCCGTAAAGGAATGACTCGACGGCCGATGTCAACGCCAGACGATGTTTTGAACGACTGAAAGACAACAGACGGTCAGTTTTGCTTGGTACCATTCTTCTCCATCTGGTAGCTTACATGGATCAAATGCCGAAATGACTCTCAAGGATGAATTATGGATACGTGACAGCCTTGTACGATCGATAAGGATGTAGGCCTTTTGTTCCCAACTCTCCTTGTTTGGTTGTCTGTGGAATCATAACTATGATGGATGGAGTGGATTTTCGGTCCAAGGTGACTGGAACAGTCGTGGTATAATTACCTTGAAGAGAATGAAAGGGAACGGCCAAAGTGGAAAAGCTGAAAAAAAAGGATAATCCCATTCATCTCTTTTGGGGGCAGTCGTCTACAGAAATGAGTCGAGGATGTCGTTCATATATTCCACGACCTCAACCCCGCGCCGTAAGACTTCGTTCTTGGCAAAACAGTCGGTCAGCTTATACAAACTGATCTGCTGTTCGATAAAGCTAAGCTTCTGTCTGTTCTGGGTGAAGTTTTTAGTCCACGTGGGTAGAAAGAGCTGTGATGCTAATTTACCATTCTTCTCGAAGCCCATAAGGCTTGAGTGTCGCGAAAAGACTTGTAGACTTGCGAGTCCCTGGTCCATCTGTTCTCCTGCTGCTTCTCATCCAGAGTGTTGAGGAGCCAGGCTGTGGAGGTCAACAATGCTCGGTGCTGTTTGACCACAGTGAAGCACGGGTCTGGTTGCTTGGCATACTGCAAAGCAATGGATCAGAACAATCGTAGGAATGTCGAGCTGGTGAAACCTACCTTCTCGATTACGTCCATGGGCACGTTAAGCATCGCGGTCAGGTTCGAGTTGAGGCTTGACAAGGCAGTTGAAGTTATCTTTGGGACTTTAGAATGCTGTTTTGCGGTCGAGTCGTTGGACATACGATGTCTATATCCTGCATATTTCCAGCAGGTGAGATGACATGCTGACTGTTCGGGAAATGTGTCTTTGATGCGTCGTGCGGGTGGCCGCCGATTGTTTTGAAGCAACGAGTGGTGACGACGGCGAGGGTGTCGATGTCCTCGAAAGTGATCAAGGCATTCACCAGGCTCAGCAGCGAGACGAGCAGGGCCGAGAGCGACAGGCCCATGGTGGGTGATATTTAGTATGGTGGTCAGTGGAGTAAGTCTACTGTGTAGAGTAGGGTGCAGTGTGCAGTGTGCAGTGTGCAGTGTGCAGTGACTGTGCAGTGCAGACCCCTGAGAAGATCCGGCATGGCCCTCACTGTGACGGTGAGGGCTGTGGCTTGTCATGGCGTACTATGTACACTGTACAGCCTCCCACTGCGGGTAGATATCATACACTCGGCCCCAACTCTCAAGCACCATGGTGGCAGAGCATGTGTTGATCGCCGCCATGTTTCCACTGTGGGACCCCCAAGAGGTACTCCGTAGAAGATAGCTCGGAAAAGGTTGAGTACCCCGCCCTGGGGAAGATTCGAGCCCCCTCACTGAATGCTGGCGTCCATGGCGGGCTGCTGTATATATATCGTCATGTCCATTCCCTGCGGCTCAGCCTCAAAGCTCAGGCTCGGCAGCAAACATTCGAGGCCATAACAAGCTTCGGCATGACAGGCTCACGACTTCAAGGCAAGGTTGGTGCCACACTTCGTCTCAACATTCACCGCGTGGAACTCGCTGGCTGACGACGCAAAAGGTTGCCATCGTGACGGGTGGGAGACTTCAATTCAACATACACATGGGACAGGAAGGCTGACATTTCGAGAGGCGGCGCATCAGGTTTCGGCAAAGCCATCTCCACCCGCTTCGCTCAGGAAGGATGCAAAGTAAAGTCGTCAATGAAACAAGATAAATGGAGCTCCTGTCTAATCTTAAATACAAAGGTCCTCATCGGCGACCTGAATGATTCTGGTGCAAGGGAACTCGCCACAACCCTCTCCTCGTCCTCCTCTGACATCCACTCCCAGACCATGGACGTTACAAATGAAGCCCATTGGAAAATTGCCATTGAAACCTGCGTGCAGAAGTGGGGACGTGTGGACATCGTGGTCAACAATGCCGGAACAACATACAGGAACAAGCCGACGCTGGACGTGACGGAGAAAGAGTTCGATCTCGTTTTCAATGTCAACGTCAAAAGCATATATCTTTCCGTGATGGCCACGGTACCACAAATGAAAAGAAACGGTGGTGGGAGTATCATCAATATCTCGAGTACCGGCAGTCTTAGACCCAGGCCAGGCTTGGTATGGTATAATGCCAGTAAGGGTGCTGTGACAAATGTATGACCAACATCCACTCGACCTACTAGCATTAACATGAGCAGGCAACGAAAGGCTTGGCAGCCGAGTACGGTGCTGACAACATTCGAGTCAACGCCATAGCGCCACTTCTTTCAGGCACAGGCTTGTTCTCTAGCTTTGTTGGCGTGGAGGACACGCCCGAGAACAGGACCAAGTTCGTTTCCAATGTGCCCTTAGGACGCTTGACTGACCCCATGGACGTGGCGAACACAGCGCTGTTTTTGGCAAGCGATGAAGGCTCATTTATCAATGGTATCAATATCGAGGTCGATGGCGGAAAATGCGTTTGAGCATTTTGCTCGACCACTTTTTCCCAGTTGGAGACGATACTTGCATCAATTAAAGCTGTCACTCAGCATTGTTATATTTTTGAATGGTGCAGTTGATGTGCGTCGATGCAGTGAAGGGCCTGGGGGTGTCGAATCCCAAACCTATTCCAACCGAGCTCCGTGGTCAGTATCTTGAATGTGAAATGCGCATCCATGGCGACTACTTTCTGGCGATTCTTGTACACCAAACCGCGAGATACTTGTTGCAACCAATCTCACTGAACACGAGCATGACATCCTCTTCTTGATCTCCATCCACTAGGACGAGGTATCCGTGCTTGCGGTACTATTGATTTCTTACGCTGTAACACAACTGACAGCACGGCCTTCCGGGTCTCGGCTAGATACCGAGTCGACCGCCTAGTATCGCATTGCTTGGACATATGAGCGGCGCCGGAGAGTCTTGCTGATGAATGGAGGTGACGAAATCCAGCAGGGAAGATCATGTACCTTCAAGGTTGGAGACGGCAAGTGCTGCCGAATGCCTTGCGGGCTTGCTGTATACGCGTCAACCTTGGGAACAAACGGCAGAAGGGTCGCGCATTCGAGACGGGACGAAGAACGGGTTCTAGGAGCTTTACCAAGCTCAAACTTGGCCTCCAAATCGGCAGCTCGAGATACAGAGAGGACGCGGAAGAAGTTTGCAATCCACGACCTCATTGCCACAATCGGTGCAACAATTCTGTCCATCATCCATTCTTCCCCAGAGGTCAGAATCTCAACTTCAAGAACCAATAATCTGGCTACCGCCCAAGAATCCGCAGAAGCGGCCTCCAACTATCGTCTATCAACCATCATTCTCCACCGGATACGTATGCATCAGCGATGCAAGAAAGGTACCAGGATATCGTCGGTGACATGGTAGACCATCTACACGGTACATAAGGAGCCCTCGAGACAAGCCTGACTCAAGCCGCGCCCATAAACTGTCGTCGATCTCACAGCTGTGAAATGAGTGAGGATGGAAGGGAGATACTAGTACACCCAAGGGTGCAGAGCTAGTACCCTTCGTCACTAGGGTCATGAAGCGGTCCATAGACATAGGCAAGGTCGAATCGATGGCTCAGCCGCAGACCCAACAATATACTATACACCTTCGTAGTTGAGCGCAACAGGGCCACGAGCGGGAAATAGAGGCTCGCGTAAGGCGAGATCTGGTCGACAATATCGCATCAGTGTGGTTCGGTATCAGCCTCCGTAGCTCTACCTAGAACGTTAGATTCAGGGGGGAAGTAGAGTAAACCCACCCATACCTGTGGTCGGAGCGATGTAAGAAACCCGAGCATTCCACAGCAAGGTTGGAGGAGGCAGCAACCCTTTGGTTCTAACTTCGGACATGCTAGGTTGAGAGAATGCGTGGCCGGCATTTCCAAGTACAATGGCACAGCCAGACGATTTCATTACCATTGGAGTTTCCAAAATGTGTATAAACTGTTAGGTAATAATCACATCCTCTCCTCGCCCAACAACGATAAGTGTAATCTGCCATGCAGCACTTCTCTTTCGGTTGATTCAAAAATCCAATAGATAAAAAAGTCTGCAGCCTCCTGTGCAAATCCACAACACTCGCGGGTGTAGCTTTTGCACAGCCGTCTGACCCAGCTAGAAAAAAAAAGGCGAGGGCTGGAGTCAGGGCCAAAGAAATAGGCGTGAACGAGCCATTATATACTTCGTGATCCTCGTCAAGCATAAGCATGGGAAAGGCGGGGCACATGCCGTTTCCTCCTTCTAACCACCCAATTCCAGCCTCCAATCAGCATATAGTACAACCAGTGCTTTTCGGGTATTCATCTCCAACGTCCTGTACATCTCAATGGTAATTATCACGCGGCCGTGAACGCGCCGCTTCGCTTTCCAGTCGCCTTTTGCCAGCGAGCTTCTCATCGCGGATGCGAGCAGCTTCAGTGCCATCGTCCTGAAGAGACTCCTTGAACCACGGGTGTTTGAGGGCCTGTTTGGCAGTGATCCGCTTGTTGGGATCGTAGACGAAGATCTTTCTTAGCAGGTCAAGAAATTGTCGGTTAAAATCGCTGTGAGGTTGTATAGTTTCCTTACCGCCGTGTTAGTATCTTAACCGTGCAGAAAGCATGGGCAACGCAAACCTCTAGCCGCTTCATGGCTCGCACATATTTCCTTGAAGCCTTGGCCGTCTCTGGGTTGGGATAATCGAGTTTCTTTTCACGACCTTTGAAGTATCTGGAGTATGTTAGTATTGTCGCAGATTGGGAGACAATCACTACTGACTGTGCAGCTGGATTTTTGTGCGTCGACCCTCGCTCTTTAGTCATTACCATTTGAATAATCGACTTGTCGAGCTTTTGGCCGCAGACAGCTTCCATCATCGCCAAGTGTTCAAGGTTGTCATGCGTCTGGAATAGAGCGTCACCGGTGTAAAATTCCACTAGGATGCAGCCGATGCTCCAGATATCACAAGCATAACTCCACCCGAGATTGAGAATAATCTCAGGTGCACGATAGTGGCGTGTCGAGACCACCGAGGAGTGATACTCGTCGTTGAAAGTTGCGGAGCCAAAATCAATGAGCCTGATCTCGGGAGTCAGTAGCACCTTTCTTTGCCGCGATGTTCGCTGGGTTGCAGTTGACGAGGAGGGAATGGAACGATTATATGTAAAGGTTTGATACTGGTTATCAACCAAAAGGATATTTTCTGGCTTCAGATCCGTGTGTATAAGGTTGAGATCGTGTAGGACTGGACGAGATTAATATAGTGCATCTTCAGAGAGCTGATTAGACTTACAGGCAACGCTGGTGAGGAGTTGTCGGGCAAACAACTGAATGTGCGAGCTTGGGAAAGGCGTAAAGTTGTTGACCTTGAGAAAATCGAAGACACTCTGGCCATACAAGTCGGTAACGATGCAGATGTGATTCCGATAATCGAAACATTGTCGCAAGTGGATGCATTTGTTGCGGTTGTGCCGGTCGTTCTGGGCAAGTGTGGAGAGTACTCGCAATTCGATCCTCGAGGCATCTCGGTACTTCTGCACCGAGCGGATGATCTTAATTGCACACCGGGTGCCCTTTGTGCGGTCATACGCTTCGACAACTTTGCCGAATGTGCCCTGGCCAAGTAACCGTACAATTGTGTCTTGAAAAAGTGTCAGTTGAATTCGGCGGGAATGTTTAACTTGTCACTCACAGCGCTCTGTCAGCTCCGCTTCTGGGACAACAATGTAGTGTCCATCTTCGTCGTCGATCTTTTGATCCTTGGAGTGGTGTTTCTAGTCCGAGTCAGTCTTCGTTTGTCTCCAGGCTTGCATTCTCCATTTCACGTACATCCTTGATAACCTCGACAGTTACGTCCTTGGCCTTGAGAATTGGCTTTTGAGGAGGGATGTAGTCCTTGCTGATTGGAGATGGGCGCTCGATTTCTCGTCTCTTCGACGAGGTTTGTAACTCTTCTGCTGCGGCCGCTCGCGTTCGTTTCCGTTTCTGCCCGACGGTGCCGTCTTCGAAGGGAGGAAGATATATGCCGTTGCTCGCTTGCGACCCAAGTGACGTCGTCGCAGTTTGGGTGAGATATGCGGATTGTGTACGGTCGGTGGAGGCCGTATTGTTGGCAGAAGAACTGTCGTAGGGGGTCTGAGTGATCGAGTATGAGGCATGGCCGGCATGAGAAGGCTCGTAGCCTCCATTTTTTGCGTTCTTGGAGGCTCGTCCGGCGCCGTTCGTGGGCCTTCCATTCAGTGTTGGTTTTGAGGTGGGTGGAGGAGAATCGTCGTCAATGACTATAACCTCTCTCGGAACTCCGTTCTTGTAGAACTCTTCCCAATCGGGTTTTCGGCCTCCGCTTTTCCGCGACGACTCTGACATTTCTCGTGTCGAGGAGGGCGGCTGTTGTTTGATCTGGATGGGCGGGAGCTGGGTAGCGAGTTTGGAGTTGATTGTGGCAGTTCGCCGCAGGTGATGATGGTTCTCAGCGGTAGTGTTGGGATTCGAAGTGGAGGTGTAGCCAGTCACTCTCGAGTGAGTGTTGGCTTGACCATTTGGCTGATAGGACGTGTGCAGGCTGGGAGCAGCGTGAGAGGGGTAGAATTGGTGATGTGGTTGGAGGGTCCTGGTGGCAGTGGATGGAGTGGACATTGAATTTGAGAGGGTGCTGGCTGTCGCGGGCCCAGGGCTGTTTGGTGCTATGGAGATGGATCGATCGAGGTTCGTCTCTGGCGGCCGAGTGCAGGAACGTGAAGGCAGCCGGCGGGGTGGAGAGAGAGTCGATTATGGAAGAGTCGGTAATGATGCAGCATTACCGTACGACCATCTGAGGACTGGGAGAGTGCTGGCTGGCGTGGTGAGGGAGGAGGTTTTGGGGCATGTCACGGTATTGAATCCACGTCGTTGGGCAGGTCAGTGCAGGTGGACACTGGACCGGAAACTCTCTGCGGGCGGGATCACTCGTGCGGTCCAGTGCAATTATGACCTTCGCTAGGCAGGCGAGGGAATGCCGGGCGGCAAATACTACTGGCTGGCAGGTTGGGGATGAAAGTCGATATCTTGGATGCTCTGCGTCTCTCTTCCCGTCGTCTGGGCTGGCAGCAGCATGAAATCAACCATGGGAAGCGCCATTGAATGGAAGATGACTGAGCAGCCCGACAATGTCAACAACAGCAACAACCATCGCCGTGGGGAGGATTGCATACAGACACAACTGGCGGTACCGGGTGAATTGCTGCTGCTGCCATTCCACATTCATGTCTGGCCATACATTATTTATCCCCATGGCCGATGTCATGGTCGCCTGAGCAAGGCCTAACTACTATGGCCAAGGTCCTACACAACTACTACGGTAATAGTGAATCCTCCACGCTCGCTGGGCCGAAGCATCGTTATTTGACCGAACCATCGAGCGACCCATGATTTTGCCACGCATCCAAGAAGCCTTGGATGTACGAGAAGGCCCGCTGCGGCATAACGCGGCAAGCGACATGCCATCATTCTTTGCACCTGCACTTGCTACTGTCTTTGGAGGCTGCGGACACCATCACCGGCAATCTTGTGTTCGTGAAAGGATATGTCTGATCAGATTCCTCATCGAGCCTTCTGTCAACCATATGCCGCCACTCCAATCAAGATGAGGCTACCCTCCACAAACGAAGCCGCAGCTCCGGCCTGCCCGTGATGGGCGGCCATGTGATTGCAACAATGTTGGAGCTGGTAGGGTCGCTGTCGGAAGGAAGGAAGGCGGACGCAGGAAGGGGGGATGTCCTGTAGAAAAGCCCAGTCCCAAGCCTGCTGAGGCGAGAGCGACGGTCGATATGAAACACTCCAAGTCGGCGGGCTGGATGTTGCACCTCCGTTCCCACGCAAGATTTCCTTTGTTTGAGGCAAAAGACGTCGTCCAAGGCCCATCGAAAGCCACGTCGGTCCCTTGAGGATGCAGCGGCGATGGCACCGCGTACTCGTCAGACTACCTCGTATACACAGTACGGATAGTGCGTAACAGCAATGTACAACACCTAGTAGCGCAGTGCACAATCAACAAAGGACCCGGATCAACAGTACGGCCGCCATCTCTGTCGTGGAGGAACATAAATTTGTTTGGAAGCTCTGGGGTCAGCGTCGCTGTGCAGCCAGTGATCCGTGTACCAATCAGTCTCCCTCACCGCAAATTCCGAGGACACAACCAGGGTTTTCCTGTTACCTCACGTCGTAACAGCTCTCTCCACCCTTTGTCTCCAAGCCGTCAAGACGGCGCCATGTCTCTCTTCTCGCTCCTGGGCAATCAAAGCGGTGCTCGGATTATTGCTCCAGAGTCCACGCTCACCCTACATACCACCGTTCATCCGCGGAAGGAATCTGCTCAGAACGCAGCGCCTTCCTTCTGTGGTTGCATCGGCCGAGTCTGGTCGTAGCTGTCCTCTACACAAAACTTGGGCAGTTCACCCCCTCTCCATTCCTCAAATTTTCCTTCATGGATCACTCTTTGCACACCCAACACATCCATTGACAACGAGCCTAACCTCGCCTCACGATAAAACTCTCTCCGCGCAGTCCAGACCCAGTTGAGGAGTAGGTCGTTGAAGGAGAGACTGGCGCAAGAACCTCATGGACGCTTCTAAGCACTCCAGACCTGCAAGTTTCAAAAATGACAGCTGCCATTTCTCCAATCGGTTACTGACATGCTGCTTTTACTCCAGCGTTGTCCAGGCCCAGGCAAGAAATCGCTGCGTCGCCTGCGGTATCAAGAGGGGAATGAAGCTACCGAACCATAAGTGAGGTCTAAGTAGAAGAATCTTTGCAGCTGGAACGACGGGAGGAGAGGCATGGGAAGAACAGTGGAATATGTGGGATGAATGAGACGTTGTTGTCGGCGAAGGAGCGAGGACGCATTTTGATTTCACGATGAAGAAAGGCACGCCCGTTCTAGGATCAATCAGGAGCTGACAGAGAACTGTTCGTACATAAGATTGTAAACACGTGACGCATCTCAAACTAGTGATTTCGAGATGGCGGATGGAGAGCAGATCGGAACTTTGTCAATAGCGACTCTTCGTTCACAACTCATACTTCGTCCTAACTCCATCTGTGAGCTGTGACTCCTCTCGTATTGCATTGCCATACAAAGATGCCTCCTTCCGAGTAGATTCGGGATACCTAAACCGCGTTTGTCGAGCCCGACTTCTTTCGTGAGACATCATCCAACTGCCTCGTTCTTATGGTGTCTTCCATCGTTGCAGCTGATGGGCTTAACTTCTCGATTACCGTGCTAAGCCTCTGTTGACAGCGCTGCGTATAAGATTTCCTCCCAGAGAATCATGCATCTTACTAATCTATACTTCTTCCATGGGGAATAGCTAGAGACTTACCCAAACTCCCTCTAAGCAGCCGATCAAGAAACTCCGTCTCCCTTCAAACTTCAAGTTGGGATGGATAGGCGTGCTAGGCGGAATCACATTTGAGGCAAAGGAGCGGACAAAAGTCCAAGTCAGAATAGTGGAGGCGTGGATATTTGGTCAAACAGCGACACGCTCACTCCTGACGTATGTGCACTAAGACCCATCACATCTTGTCAAACACTCTCGTGCCATCTATGCCTGTCTCCGCTCCTTCTTTTGGCAGGCCATGTGGGTCTTCCTCGTCAAGAGGACTTTCCCGGTCCTCGCTTATACTCTCAAACAACCGACTCTCCTCAACCTCAGCGCCAGCGACCTGATCGAAGCTCTCTTCCGAGGATCCAGAAGAATTTGGCCTCCTCATTGAGCCCTCGACACCAATGAAAGCCTGTTGACCAAACCACTCAACACCACCGCCTCTTTCATTTCCCCATGCTGTTCTTGAAACCTCAACCTCCTCACAGACAAGTGGCTCCTTTCCGGGTGCTTCGAGCACATGCTCTCGTAGCCACTCGCCCACGAAAAGACCTTCGGGGTCAACCTCACGTCGTACCCTCCTCCAAGACTTCAGTTTATCACCATACATGTCTTCGAAGTCGGAGCGTCGAGGCGTCAGGAAATTTTTGGCCCAGTGGGGCTTTGCACCCACGTCTCGCATGAGCCATTCAAATGCTTCATAGTATCTGTCCTTGCAAGGCGGGTCGATACCGTATGCTCTGTAGAGCGTGGCGTTGAGGTATAGGGTTGGTCCATCTTCGTACGAGATGTCGAGGAACGGCCTCGCTTGTCCGGTATGTTTGGAGGTGTCTGAGACTCGGACTTCGATAGGTGAATGCACCCAAACGCCCCTTGCAGAGAAGGGAATCCCAGATTCCGATTCACGGCCGTTGAGCCAAGCACTTAGACGACGAATGGTGTCTGGGCCTTTGGAAAGGGGAAGAGCCCACTCGTTCACGAATTGGCTGTAAAGGCAGTTCATTAGGAGACCCGTTCTTTGCTCCTCGACTGCTGTAATGCATGACCCAGTAGAGAAACCGTATTGCATGCCGAAAACAAACCATTCGACGGCCGGGAGGACGCGTGGGCAATAGTTCGACAGCCAGAGAAGGATGTGGTAGGTGTGGAAACCCACTGTTCCACCATACCAGCTGCTCTTGGGTGCAACAGCCTCTTTCCGTGACTTCTGTGCGCGCCAGACGACCGCGCGATGGAGATAGGGTAGCCACCATACTCTTGTAAACTCAGCTTGGGTCCACAGATCTTTCTCCCAGGTGTCCAGAACAGTGTCCATACCCTGCAGCTTTTGTACCCATTCAATGTTCGTCGCGGGAACCATCTGGTATTCCACTTCAGCCACGATACCAAGTGCTCCCAGACTGACCAATGCAGCCTGGAATAGATCTCTGTTCTGCCTCGCAGAGCACTTGACCACTTCTCCATTTGCCAAGACCAGTCTCAAGCTGTGTACCCACTGACTCAATATTCCATGATACAACGAGGAACCATGGGTACCTGTAGCCATGGCTCCAGCAATGGACTGCTGATCGATACTCCCCAAGTTCGGAATCGTCCACCCACATTTCTTGGCCTCCCTGTTCAACGCCCCTAGGCGCACTCCAGCCTGTACGGTCAAGATCCTCCTCTCCTTCTCCACTCTCAGTACTTGACTGTACTCGTCCAGATTGACCATCCACGAGCTCGTACATGTTATTGTGTTTGGACAGTGGCCCGAGCCGACCACGACGAGACGTTTACGGCATCGTCTCGCAAGGTGGACGAGTTTCTGGATCTCGGCGAGAGATTGCGGCTGGATGTAGAGGGCGGGGTGCGAGTGGAATGTCTTGGCCCAAGTGTGGTGGGTGTGGTTGGGGACAGCACGGAAAGGAATGGCGGGGTCGAGTTTGGAGAGTTCGCGCTGGAGGATTGGATCGTTCATTTTGCGATGGGACCAGAGTTCACGGGCAGACAGGGCGTGGTCAGGACAGGGAGAGCTGGTCAATCTATTCCCCTGGTAGGCATCATGATGGCGAGCAGGCATACTGTGGTCGATGGCCCTGACCAGCTGTTCTGGACTCGATACGAGGCTGCCAAGACCTTCCCTTCACCCGTCTTTGGTCTGACCGGGTCTTCGTTTGAGTAACAACATTTTGATTGTGTTCTTTTTTCTACAGTCTAGAAGAACATTTTGAAACACATCCCACTCCCGTCCTTCACCGACACAGTCAATTTCACAACCCCACTCCAACAAGACAACCATGTCCCCAAAATCATCCCACTCCTGCACCGAAAGCTGGAATCCAGTCCGTTTCGCAATTTCCCATCGGCGGATTGGCACAAGTTTGATGTTGGCGGAACACGGATGATCTAGCGGTAGGGCGTGAACAGTGGTGGGTATACTGTAGGGTGAGATGAGCACCCATGTTGCGAGAACGAAATGAGCTGCGAGTTGGTGTCAGCATTTGTTTGATTCACATATGGCTCGTGTATCCACAAACGGAACAGATTTACACCAGTGATTGCTTCCCTTTGCGCATACTAACTTGCTATTGAAACCTGCCAATTGAGCATCATATGTGCGTCGCTGTCTTAGCTCCCTACGTCAACGGCTCCAACTCACACCAAGCTGCCAAGACACTTGAGACCTTGATATTCGTTGTGTATCATAATTCTTGTCAGGCCAGCAAACGTGCCTGCTTCGCTCCGCGTCTTTGTTTGCCTAAAGTAAAACCAAATATCCACATCATGCGCCGTGTACCCAACACCATGCTGTCCAAAAGGCGAATCGTGAAGCTAAAGGTATATCCGCAAAAGGAAATGCAAGTCTCCATTAAAGTGAGACATGTGTGCAAGAAGTCATACAACCAGTTCCATCGTCATTACGCACCACCATGAGTATGCGTAGGCTCCTCCTGATACGACATATCGGAAACGACACTCAAGCGATCAGTATCTCGTCTTGGGAGGCTCCGAATGGTTGATATCTGAGAAAGGTTGTCCTCGTCGCTGTCCTCTGGGTCATCAAAAGGTGACCTGACGTCAACACTTCTCCTCATCAAGTTTGATCCTGACATTGGGTCGTGCCGATTCGACCGCACGCTTGTGTTTCTACAAATCGAATTTCGGACACTTGTCTCGCGAGATATCGGAGGTACACTGCGTGGTCGATAAGGCGGTGGTGGTTCCTCGCCGAATGTGTCTGCCGAGGCTTCGCTACGTTGGTCGTTCAGAGAGATATGATCTGACGTGTCAATGCCGGTGTAGTATGCATCGTTCATCGTGGTAGAAAGAATGACTGGTGGCGTTGCTGTACCAGCTGAGGATGTCGTTGCCGGCGACGCATAGGGTAAAACACCGACAGCATTGAATTCTGGAGCCAGAGATTGCGTGCTCAACATGCTTGGACCTCCTCCTACTCCAGAGTCCTTCATCTCCGGCACTCGACGGGCAGCAACGGTCGCTGCTACTTGGTCCTGGTATGTCTTTCTCTTTCTCCTGATGCACAAGAAATAAAAGGCGCAAAGCGATAAGACGAGGATAACGGATGGAATGATGATGCTCAGCGCGATTATCGCTGGAAAAGGCGGTCCGTGTGGTCCTGGCTTTTCTTGGAATTTCCACCCTGTTTCCGAAGATAACGACGTTGACGACGAGGTGACTACTGCACTGTTCGTGGCGGGAGCGCTGGTTTTGAAAGGCGTCACCGTTGAAGATAGTTCAGCTAGAGGCGTAGGCGCAGCATATGTGCTGGTATGGGCTCCTCCATCCTTGTTGTAGGCTGGCGAAGATGTTCGGTACATGCTGTTTCCATCACCATCTATGACTATGATCACGACCATGCCAAAGATGTCTGTTGTATATGGAATTGATGTTAATCCTTGCCAGGCCGAGGGAGCAAGAGGGATGGAACTGTAGGAGAGCGAGGGCTGTGTTGTTGGATTGGCTCCGTTTTGATGATGATCCAGACTGGAAGACAATGCTGCGGTGGGCGACGGCGGCGGTGGTTGTATCTCGCCGTCGTCCTCCGGATGGCCTGGGCCTGGGGCTGGTGCCATGATCTCTTTTCCCGCAAGCGTTTTGCAATATCTATTTCGATGTTGACAGAGGAAGGCCAGGTCTAGGGCGCAGCAGGTCAGACTCTCCCAAGGTCTTTCTTCCGGGTATGGGGCCGGATACGAAGTGCCAGGGAATCAGTCGGAGGATGAGTCTAAGGAAGGTCCAACAGCAACATAGACGCAAGTCGTGATTGACGTGTAAGAACGCAGAAGACCAAGGAGAGACTGAGATTGAATAGGCTTGACCGTAGAGAGGGAAAGCAAGCAGAATTCAAGGGGAAAGCCAGTCGACATACACTAGCCTCCCAGAAGTGCCAGAAACAATGCAGGCTTGGGGGGGGGGGGGGGGGGGGGGGGGCTGTGTCTTCGGCTCAGTCCACTTATTCTCACAGCTGCTTTTTGCCATAGCTCAGTATTTTTAGCTAGCCATTCCTATTCCGGTGGCCTACATAAGGCATCTCCGCTTCACCTTCGTGGGATGGGCTTCAGCATCCCTCATGTCATGGAGGCGCTCTCTGCTGTGCTCTCGTCAGCATTCTTATGTCGAGCGCTGCTAGATAATCCATCGCATCGACAGACTTCGGGAATTGAACTTCTCTGTCGCAGTCATGGTACAAGGTCGGGTCTGGCGTGCAGCTGTCACCAATCGCCGGGACAATGCTTGGTTGCAGAGACTGGGTATCTTCCGACCAAGAGTCAAGACAGCTGCCAATCACGTGTCGCGATCCCAATTGATACTAGCCACTCCGTGACATCCGAGCCGTCCGCTTGGGACCCAATCCCGTCATCAACGATGGTCTTTCGCTTCTTCACCACGTTAGTACTCACCTTTAGCGTGCTCGCTCTTTTCAACCGCAATCGCCTTCTACGACCGAGCAATGGAATGGACCGAGTCCCGATCTGAAACGCCATGCTGCTCTATCAAGCGTCCCTAGTGCTAGTCCAGCATTGCTCCGCCTGCGAGTCCGATATTCTTTGGACCCCCTAGACCAGATGTTTGAAACAAACCGTGGTCGGGACTGCTATCTCCTAGCGACCTCCCCGTGCTCCCCCTTCGAGCGAAACACCGGCCCCATCATGTCTGACGTCTTTAGTAGTATTTTCTTCGAGGCTTACTCCTACATATAAGGGGGTGGGCGGAAGGCATCACAGACGGAATCTACCGCTGTGGAGCTGCATTCGAACGACAGATAGTTTCTCAAACAACATCGAAACATCCTGCCTGTCTTCTGGCGAAATCGATGTCATGACTTTGGACCTGGGAAAACAAAGCCTTTCAGATATCGTCACATCGACTTCGTATCAAACCACGCCTTATCGTTGTTTTGCTTTTCCTATCCATTCTCGAGCCTTGCCTGATCGACAGGGACACGCAAAAAGGTTGGAAGCAGACGAAGTATGTCCTGCTGACCCACTTGGTCATCTCTTGGGCATATGCCGATAGCATCTTGCAAGGAAATATGTATTCAGCCCGTAGATGCGTCCGGGACCACTTGTGTTCCCATCACAATTCGTTTTACAAGGCTGGACACGAGCATGTTCCCGCAAGCTGTGGCCGAGCAGACGATGGAGGACAGAAGCTAAATGAATAATGGTGTCTTTGAGTAGATTGCGTGGCATTGTGGAGCAATCATAATCCTTTTCTGGTCCAGGCTGTTTTCTAACCGTGATACTTTTCTCCTTCCTGTGCGGTACGAAGAACTATTGAACGAGCATCTGATTGCAGGCTGATCATCACATCATCTTCGCCGGAAAGCAACTCACATCAGGTACAAGAAAGACGATGTCGCCGAATCCTGGACAGTATGGCTGTGTTTAGTCGCCATAGGTCTAATCGCAATCTCCAAATCACGCTACAGCGCAAAATTCAAGGTTATGAAGTCCATTTTGGAGTCACAAAACCCGTCTCATGTGTCACTGTTCTATCCTCTCAACTGATACAGAGCGTATTCTCACACTCAGTCTTGCTGACCGGAGTCGTAGCCATACTAGTCAGGCAGTTTCGCGTTCTTGTTCCGGGTGACATCGTACATCTGCGTATAGTAATGCACGAAATCAGGTTTCCAGTGGCACTCACTAATTTATATTGATATCTTGCCACCAATTCATTACGAGCGAGGTTGAGAATAATATCTTACTTTGATCTTCTCTAGACGAGAGATTTACGAAATGAAACTTCCCTCTCGTCGAAAGCCCGAGGTATCTTTAGCGACCCATCCTCTTCGCCACTGTACTTCCCGCAACACATGATGGACCACATCAGTGACCCACGTATAGCCTGCAAGACAATACACCGTCGCGTCTCGTGGCTAGAATCAAATACCACCTTCCTTGCATAGTAGTGACTTGGTAAAGGCTTTCCTAGCTCTGCATACATATTGCAAGCTTCCTGGCTATACATTTTCTAGAAAACGTCAAGACTCGATCAGGGTGCCATTGTTCGATTGACGCTCCGTCATATTCGTCCATGGATTGAGAACATCAATAACACAAACCAGCTATTGGACAAATGCACCTGCCACTTGCGTGACGGTGACAAACTGCCGAGAAAGATTTCAATGGTATACTCAAATTTTCTTCTAAAAGTGAGCTTAAACCTCCTACCGAGTAGATGTGTCTTTCAAAAATCACCGAGGGCGCACCGGAATCATCATCTACAACATTCATGTCTGTATAACGCGAGCTCGAGCAGAATTCATCCCGCAAGTTCAACTAGTAATCTGTCAAGATACCCCCATCATTTCATCTCGCTTCTCTCGCACTCTTCTCATTACAAGCTCCCCAGCCTCAGCCCGGTCAGTATACCACCCAAAAAACTTGAGCTACTTATGCTCGAACTCGTACCAGTCGGTCCGGCGGCAAAAGAAGCAGACAAAAATTCTAGAAGTGCTAGAGTGAAGGAGTTACCAATGTGGCAATCCCATGCAAAAGGAATTCGAGAAGAAGAATATTGAAATGGGCGTACAAGGTTCCGATCAGGAATCAGATGATGCTGGTAGAAGCTATGATCGACTATCTGTTCCGATGTGCAGCCCGTGGAGAGGCAATTTATAGACGATTCTCGTAGCGTGTGGTTCTTGTATGGTGCTGCTTTGGAGAAGTCAAAGTGTCAATTTGGTACGACAGGGGAACTTGAAGGGTCACGGGATACGGGATCCAAGTGGCCGCACATGACTCGTGGGTGTTTCAAGTATCAACGTGACCGTCCGCGTCATGGATCCGTCGCCCACCCCCCGACCATCACCTCACCCGCAAACCCAGCATTGAACTCATACATATCGATAGCCCATTCAAACTACTCAAAAGCAAACCCACCTCCATCATCAACATGCACTTCAACTTAGCTATCGCCCTTCCGGCCCTGTTGGCCTTGACCTCGGCAATGATCCTCGAGCCCAAAGGTAAGCGTTGTTTCAACGAGCACGCGACAGATAGCCCGATACAGTCACTCACTTGACAACAGCTGGCCTGGGAGAGATCCGTTCTTTGGACCAACGGCCCGTCTTCAGCGACCGCAAGGCTTCCTTGTCCCCAAAATCTGCGTGTGAGAAGGAGGACGAGAGTGATTGCACTGCCTTCTGCAAGGCCAATGACCAGACGAGTACCTGCACAGCTGCCGGTAACAAGATTACTTGCTCCTGCAAGGGCGGAAAGAGCGAGTCCAATTGCGAGGAACGCTGCCTGCTGTGTAAGCTATCTACGGCACCCCATGAAATGTAGCTGACATGTTTGGCAATCTAGGCATGCCCGGTAAGTCTCAATTGGAGGAGGCAAGCCATCTTTTCAAGCTAGGAGGTTCCAAGATGTTCAAGGAGGACCTATGAGCGATCGAGATGGTAGGATCAAGTGTCGCGATAGTTGTTGGATATAGCTATCCTGGCATCTTGGTTACGGAATTTATTATCTTGAGTCATCACTGTAGTGGAACATGAACAAATCATTATCGAACATCCGACGCAACCTGTTCCGCGACACAAATGTTGATATAAATCCCAAACCCACTCACTACGCGCCTAATAACAGATATCATTGCTTCTATAAGATGACTGTGTGCAGAAGAGCACACGGAGAACTTCATACTCGGGCTTTGGTCAAGAAACCAATCTCATTAGTAGATAATGTTGTTTTTCCGACATCGTCAAAGATTCATCGCTGTTGATCTTAGTGCCACAGCGAGTCCAATCATTCTGTGTCTCTCGATTTACATCTCAACAGATTGATCTTCTGTATTATATGATCAATACAGATAAATTTCCCGCGACGTTAAGAATTTGTCTCGCTGGAAATTGATCGATACCGATCTGATATTCATGAAGCTGAATTTTGAAGGAGATATCGTAATGCCTGGAGACCGAGGGACACCGAGCTAGTGAAACCACAGTGATGCGCTGGGATTGTACATTTTCTCCTTGGTCGCGAACCAGACCGTTCCGGAGACCGCAGAGGAAGATCGACGGAATTTATTGAAGTCAGCCTTGCTGTTTGTGTTGGTGGTTGCAAGTTGCGTCAACTTGGTTCTTGAATCGTGAACGTGTATCACCAATGTAAAGAGCCGGAGGAAGTCGAGTCAGTACTCAACATCCACTCCCGACTCGGATGAAGAACTTGATGAACCAAAAAGGTTTTCGATTATCTTAGTTAGAGAAGGCGTTATTGGGTGGCAATATAGCAGTAGACGATGTCGCTCCAGTCATCCATCTGGTCCGTGTAAGTCGAACAATTCACTTAGCACTTCACGAACAGCTTACCTTGCCTCATCGCCTGCCAAAAATCTAACAGCTGCACCGCAATCATATCCGTTGCCTTCTGTTTTTAAAAGACTTCGATTTTTCCTGGCCTCTCTCTGCTCTTCCGACATACCTCCACCGTACATCATGGGAGTATAAAGCATGCCGGGACAGACCTGACCTTGTTACTTCAATGTCACCAGAAGACCATCTCCTTTGGGCACTCACGCAATTGACTCGGATTCCTTGCGGAGCATGATGAACAGCCATGGCCCGTGTAAGGTTCACAACTGCTCCCTTGGAAGTGGGATAAAGTAAGCTCGGCGTACCGCCGCGGATACCTGCAACCGAAGCCAGGTTCACGATCGATCCTCTCCATTGACCCTCGTTTTTAACCATTTCTGGAATGGAAAACTTGGACATCATGACCATACTGCTCACATTCACCCGCATAGACTTGTCCCACTCAATCATGTCGACATCCTCGGCCGTTCCTTTTGCCCCCATTATTCCAACATTGTTCACGAGGATATCCAGTCTTCCATACTTCTCCACTGTCTTCTCCACGATCTCTCTGCACTGCTCTTCATCCGTCACATCTCCAGTGATAGCTAGGCCTGCACCTTTTCCATCTGCCACAATCATCTTGACGGTTCCTTCCGCATCTTCCTGCGACAGATCAACACAGACGACGCTTGCGCCGGCCTCTGCCAGAAGGATGGCAGCCGCGCGACCGTTGCCGATCCCAGTGCCCTTGGAACCTGCGCCAGTCACAAGCGCGACGCGATTTGCCAGGCTTCGACTTGGACGTTGTGGTGCTTGCATGATTGTAGTCGCGTCCTAAGCCCCAAAGAAATATTGAAAGTGAAAGATTGAGGCCAAAAGGAAGCCATGTTGAGGCTGACGATTGATGGGATCTTATGCGACGAGGTTTTCAGCACATATATTGCCGCGGAGGAGGGTGTCCGAGGTCGCAATGTTGTGCGGGCTGGTGTTAGTAGTAGCCAGCACGTGAGAAGGGCGCAACAAGCGTTGCTCGACATGTTGCATCTCTCCTTTCTCGGCCGGCTTCTCGAAATTCACTGCCAACGGATGAACTGCGCTTTTCCTGTTCGGGTTCCTGTCACGTGAACACCGAGCTTTCTTCAATCGAAGCGGCCATGTCGCCGCACAGAAGCCCATGTTACTCGCCTCATATCAAACACGGTACAAATGTGAACCTTGGCACTTTCGCGAGGATGTCCGCCAAGTCCATGCTTCTTTACTATAGCCATCAACCGAGAGCCACGGCCACTCGTACTATGTATGTTCTTTGGTATGCTCCTAGGCCCAGGGACCTCAAAGCCTCACAAGCACATCTTCGCCTGACCGTCAAAGTGTTTACCGTGCCTTACTCAAGACGGACCAGAATTCGTCCTGGAATCCCTCCCTGAACGACCGGGCCTCTTCGCTTCCCCTTCGCTTCCCCTTCGCCTGGGGCCTGCCGAGCCTGCCTCCGATATCATCATCGGATGGGAGGGATCTACCCCGCAAACTCGGTCGAAAGCTCGGACTGGCACTGGCCTTCTGCTTGTTACTAACCCTCGCGTTACGCCGTATAAACATCCTCGTCTTCATCGCAAGCGCTCTTGGGGCATTATTCAGCTCCTCCCCTCTTACGTGTCAGCTTGCGACTTCGCGTTGATGACACCAGCGACGACTGGACTGATCGTAGCAGACACCTCGCACGACGATGCCCACGACTGCAAAGGAAGAAGATGTGACGGATAAAGCCTCGTCGCGTCGCATGAGGAAGCGCGAACTGGATAGGCGATGCCAACGCGTTGCGAGAGCAAGGACCAAAAACCGCATCGCCTACCTCGAGGGGCTTGTGGACGACTTCCAGAACAGCGACTCTAGTGGCCAGGTTGCGACTCTGACGAAGCAGCTGTCCGACATTGCAAGAGATCGCGACACTCTGGCCAGGACGTTGCAGAGTATACAAAACTCTATCCAGGCGCATCAATCTCTCATCAACGGGGAAGAGGCGACCGGAAAGGCTTCTCCGGACCCACCGACTCAGTTAAACAAGAATTCTGAACGCTTCAGCGAAGAAGCCACGGTCGGTCACGTTGTCAACATTCCGCCTAACCGAGGCCAGGATTCGTTCTGTCCAACAGGTCTCACTGACACGACGTTGCTTCCGAATCTAGAAAATGGACAGGAAAAACCGCTCTTAATGCAGCGGCACGAACTCTCCGCACACAGTCCAACCGCAGACCCATTTGACCCGGGTGAGGCTTTCATCAAAGGCGACATCGCTGGGGGCCATGGCATCCTTCAGGATCCCATCATACCTCGTACCGAACTTGGTTGCGAATGCTCGTCGAACACAGCTGCTAGAGGCGAACAAACAATCAACATGTGGCGCTTTGCAAACGAGGTCCTTACTGAGCCTGTGAAAACCAACGCCGACCTTGAGCGATTTGAGGATGTCATGGAACAGGACGCACCTGTTCGAGCGCTAATAGAAGGTTGGCCGACAGTTGAGAAGCTCTATGGTGGTGTGTTGCCGCCGACTTGGAGAAAGCTCCGGAGGATAGACGAAGTGATATTCGGAACTTGCAATGTGCGGGAACGTCTTGCTATCATGCGGGTGATGCATAAGTAAGGAGAATACTATCCTCGATTTAATACCACAGTCTAATCAATCGAAACCATAGACTCATGCGCTATCACACCAACTTGCAGAAGAAATCGTTAGTTCCAGCTTGGTATTTGAAAAGGTCCGTTTGAATCATCGGGATAGGGATTCAACTGACTCATTCAGACCTTCGCAAACGATTGCGCATTCGTACGCTATTGACTACTTTGCATGGCCAGGTTTACGAGAACGCTTCGTCTTCTACCAGCACAACTACTGCAGTAACGTGTTTTGGCAATTGTTCTGCAAAAGTCTTCGGATCTTGTGGCCGTTCGAGTTTAGAGACTGCTACACACGGAATCTCGAAACTGGACAATACCAGATTTCGCCACAGTTTGATGAACGTATCGGCGACATCAATGCGTGGACTATGTCCGGTGAGATATTCAAAAAGTGGCCCGAGTTCTACAGCGATATTCCAAGTTACAACCAGATTCCTGCTTCCATGTCAAATTCCATAAAGGTCAGGAGCACAGCGTTAAGTGATATCATCGAAGATAGACGTGACGCTGCCGGTCAAGAGGACATCTCGCCCTTGTTTTTGGATCCGTGGAACACGGGCTCACACTTTGGCGCCAATCCAGCAAAGACTATGGATTTCATCGGGACGACACAGTACACCGACTTTCCTGATCTCAGTAATATCAGTTACTGATGACTATGCATGGTCATCAGGCATTCAATGGCACGATCATCGTGTTAAGAAATTGAAATGCGATCCCACGGGAATGCTCTCTGTGTAAGAGTCTGCAGCTTGAAGGCCTGCTGATGTCGCTTCCTCAGGATCCAGTCAAGACTTGTTGGGTCACTCTGTACAAGTAAGTCATGACCGAACCCTTCAGTATCCGATGCGTACTGCCGTGAGAAGTAGAACAGGTTGGCATGTGAGATTTCATGTTGAACAGAGCCAGTGGGGAGTAAAGTGCACTGAACTGGCGAATAAAGGTGTTGAGAAACCCGGATGTCCCCCATCATCTCGATGAAGGCAGAGCACTCAGGGACACGTAGAAGACAGAGATTTGATCCACTCACCTCCTCGACAGGTTTCAAATTGGTAGTTGTCATGCTGTAAATCATTTTGGGACCAATTCAGATGCTGGAAACATGAGGAGATCGTGCATTCAAAGTCTATCCAAAGCTACATTTGAAAGCTTGACTATCGATGAAAAAAAGAAGTTGAACAGGAACCTGTGGTTTCTGTTTCTGGATTCCATCAAAGCCCGAATTTTCCCGGTCTGTGTTCTGGAGATGCCAACTTAATCCCGCCACGAGTACTTCAAAAGACTACCAATAAGCCTTGTCATCATTGGGCTCTAGATTCGAGGTCATGACATTGCCCATTTGTAGATCCACCGCCATCTACTGCGATGTTGTGCAGGAGGGTTCTTCCTTCCCTTCCGTCGCTGTCGAGGTTTTCGTCAGAAGTGTAGGTCCGTGACGTTGGGTTACAGCATATGGTGATTCGAGAGCTCTAGACAGCCGACAAAGTCTTTTGCCGTCGATGTCCGTTCCTGATGGGCCCCTAATTCCCACCCCTTGTCCTTAATTGACGCAGCAGATTCCTGTCGATCTTATCCGCAAATCCCAGCAACTCCAGTTTTGAGATCGCGAGAAGGTTTCGCGACGGTTCTTGGAGCGAGGAGGTTGAAAGCGAGCCAGCCAGTTTCGAATCATAAACTCGAGATAGCCTCGGCGCTCGGACAAATCTCGACATAGTTGCTGGGAAACCAACCTCTCGCTTTCGGTTTCCCATATTCGGGACCTTGGACTGCGTCATCCCACCATCCATTTTGCGCTTGGAGGAAGATTTGGATAATGTCGCCTTTTTTGATGGACAATCTGCCTTCGCTCGAGCCGTCGTAGTCGTAGAGGACGCGGGCGAACAGAGGTTTGGGATAGACTTGAGTTACGTCGACTGCGTTCAGACCGAGTGGATTTGTCAATGGTAAGCGGGCCATTCTGCTCGATGAAGAGTCCTCGGTGACTCGGCGCTGTGGTAATGGTGTTCGGGATGACGATTTTTATGATGAAAGAGTTCTGTGATCAAGTCTTAGCAGGGGAAGGAAGACTATAGTTATGAAGGTGCACACCTTGAAAGATGTGCTCGCTTTCTGGTCACCTTCAGAGCGCTGAGTTCCTTGGCGCCGAAAACCTCTCGCATGCCGGATTCTTGGGATAAGGGCATTTCCTGCAGCAATGCGTCTCTTATAGCGACAGAATCTTTGGAGGCGGAAGAGTGAAGGTTCTGTTTAAGCATGTACCGGAATGGACCGCTACTAGTAGGCTTGTGACGAGACAGAGTCTGTGTGAAATGCCCCCCCCCCCCCATCCGGCTTGACAACATGAAGCTTGTATATTACCGCAAGTGACGGCAGACGAACAACCATATCCTGTCACAGATGTCAGGTTGAAGCCTTCCGACAGGCAACATGACCATGATTGCTCGGCCCTCACATGACTTCAAGTCAATTGATGCCGGGACACAGTGATAAGGAGAGGAGACAGCAGTGCAAAGGGCATCCACAGTAGATGGCTTGCTTGAGAACTGCTTTTAAAGACTCTCGTAGCAATGGCAGGAGTCGTTGATGAAGCTGAAGAGGAGGGTGGGGGAAGGGGAGAGAAAGGAAGCGGGGTGGGGGAGAGAGATTCCCCGCATCGTGCCTTGCCATACTGACCGAAAGCGACCCGATAGCAAGCAGCATCGTCAGTATCTTACAACAACTCCCGTCCACCATCGCTTCGGCTGAAAAACAAGCGGTTCACTGTTGCGCTTCTTGTTGCTGTGCTCAAGATGGAACAACAATTCTTCACATCCCCCTCCAAACATGGTTCCCAAAATACCTGAATACGTGCTCGCCTCCTGCACAACGGCACTGGGTGGCTTCCTCAATGGCTACGACACGGGCTCAGTGGGAGCCATCATCGCCATGAGGCAGTGTCAAGACACCGTCGGCCATCTTTCTCCCTCCCTCCTGGGCTTTACCGTCGCCCTGAGTCCCCGATCATGCTGACAGGCGGGAATTCCTCCGTCTTCGTAGGACATCTCGCTGAGCAGTTCGATCGCCTTCGAGTCATCATGGCAGGCGCCATTTGCTTCGTCGTTGGCGCACTCTTGCAAGGCACTGCACCCAGTCTTGTCCCATTTCTTGTCGTGATTGTCCTGGTCTTTGTCTTTGGACTCCCAGTGCCCGAAAACCACATTGCACAAGCGGGCAGACTTAGATCAACGTCCCATAATGCGAGATGGGTCAAGTTCATTTTCCTTTGGGAGTTGGTGTTCAATCTCATCGCGGCCGCCATAGCTGCAGAGAAGATTTTGCGGGGAACGAGAACTCCATCCTTGTCTTTGGGCTGAGAAAATGTCCTCAGGACGACGTGCAGGAAGTTGATAGTCTTGATATGGGCGATGAGCTTGATAATTCTTTTGAGTCCAGATCCCAAGTCGGGCGATAGGTGCAACGAAGTCACATTCCTCATTTGGCTCAACGCGTTTTTGACGGGGATGGAGAAATTGGCGGCTAGCATGAAGATTCTCAATCAAACCGGTAGACCAGTCTCTGCCGGTCCACAGGTATCCACTGGCGTACTCTACATATGCTACAAATCTTCGTTCGATTATCACAATGCAATGGATCCGTCTTCCTTGGTGGTCGTCTCATATCTCTTGCCTCTGAATGCCCAGACCCCCCAGTTTCCAGCACTGATGTCTTGAACCTCGTTGTCGTTCAAATCCCATCTCAAGCTCCTAAATCTGTTCTCGCCCGGCTCCATCAGGAGATCCATCTCTCCACCAACTGTTCTGGTGACGAAATCGATATCCCGCTGCATGTCAAACTCCGTGTATCCGGTACAGATGATCGGCACTTTGGTTTCAAGAAGCATAGGAAGTGTCTTGGCCCATTCAGGAGCGGATCCAGGATGTCCAAGACCAGGATGGAACAGCACGAAACAGTCAAAGTATGGATCGTATGGAGCAAAGTATTGCGCTTCATGCATCGTGTGGAAGTACTCCACGAACGTTGAGATCTTCATCGAGTGGGACATTCTGTCCTCGATGATGGCGCCAAATGGATTGGATGCTGTTCGTTCTGGGAGCGGGAACTCATCGTCGCGGTTCTGCATACTCTCAGGCCCAATCATGATGACATGGAACTTGACGCGAGGAAATATGTGGGCAAGCTGGAGCCAGACATTTCGGGGTAGTGATGATTCGGCGCGAGCTCCAAGCACGAAAATGCGGACCGGAGGAGGGTTTGGACGAAGGCCTTTGACATCAGGACCAGCCCCAGTTCTTGGCGGATGGAGAGTGTATCTGAGTGCTATAATAATGTTAGCCCGAGCAATGCATGGAGTGGAAGGTGCGCAGTACCAGTCAGACTCTTCAGACCTTCAACAGTCAGTCGTCCTCCCTTGCGAATGTTGTAGGGCGACAACTCATGCAATATACTGCCAATGGTAACAGGATACGTCAACAGACGTGTAGCTTGTCTCATGCTCCTCATGTCATTGATGGCCTCATGCTCTCTTGTGTACAGAAAGGTATCCCAGTTTGTCATGTTGATCAAAAACTCGTCCTGCTGCTCATATGGAGTCTCGAATTCGCCAAAGTGTCGTCCGGACCTTAAGTCATGCTCATCCTCGTTGATCTGTCTGAGGGTCTCGCATATCTCCATGTGTGCCTCATAGTCCTCAGCCCAGTGCTCTTCGCAGCAATACACTGGGATTCCACAGTCTGGGCATTCAAACTTCACATTCGCTGGGGCCAAAGCCGAAGGGGCTGTGGACTTTCTCGATTCTGGATCGTTTGGATCTTGGGATAGTCTTGTCGGTCTGTGGGCTGGATGCGGGCAGTATGAATGCTGTTTTATGTAGGCAGCCCTCCGGCGCATATCGGGGGAGGGAGATTTCGACAACGGATGGAAAAGATCGTTTGGCTGCATGAGCAGCTTCCCTGGGAATGGGTCCTCATTCCGGACGGGTCTTGCTTGGGGTGCCGTCGACCTTGAGGCAGTGGATTGGTGGAGCGAGGCGGGCCTGATGGCAACAGGAGTTGAATGCCATGGACGTGGCCCATTGGGGGCGAGAAATGGGCGTGGCCTCCATGCGCCCCTCAGACTGTGGACACACCTCTGGCAGGTAGCTTTGGACGACATTGGTGGTTGTGATGCACGCAATTGTCGCTCCAAGTCGTGGAGGCTCGCCGGGAGAGCTGTCACTGCGGGTTTGCTACTAGTAATTCTGTGTCCCTCAGTCACCAGGTATGACGATGTATCCTCTAGAGCGAAACTCTACCAACTTCGGCTCGATATTGCTATATTCCTAGCGAGGTTGTTTCCTAGCGTCGCCAGAAATTGATCTTTCTCGATCTCAAGTTGCGTATGATAAATCGTTTAAGGTTTGTCGGGGGACTCGGAATTAGTGAATCCGCTATGGTGTGAAAAAATACGCGATATCGACGGAGCTCACGAGCTCCAGGCACTCAACACCACTGCAGCACCAGAGCAGCACCGTGACTGCACCAGTCCCTCTCCCCCTCCCCTCGCGCCCACACTCGACAATACTCGCCGCGCACCAATCGCGTCACCTGTCCTCATCCTCCTCCCATGTGAGCTACCGCGCCAGCAACACCATCTTCCCTCCTGTAACCGCGCCGAGTCTCTGAGCTGCCACCTGCAGGCATTGGCTTTTGCGCGAGCGGGCAGCTTCCGGCACCGAGGCGAGAAGAGACAGAGAGAAATAGAGACAGACGGAGAGACAGAGACACTCTGGTAGCGCATCCGCGAAGAAGCACGATCAACCAAGCGGCCGCTCACGACTAACGACCTTTGCCATCCTTCAACATGGCCGCCACTTCGTCCATGTTCATGTACTCCTTGACCGTACAAGCTCCTACCGCTGTCAATCAAGCCGTCGTTGGTAACTTCTCCGGCGACAAGAAAATCCAGGAAGTTCTCACAGCCCACGGTTCTCTCCTCACACTCTGGCAACCGAAGCAGAATGACACTCTCTTTCAGCCAACAGTCCTGATGACTCATGATACTTTTGGAATCATACGGTCTCTTGCTGCTTTCCGCATTGCTGGCACAATCAAAGGTAAGTCTCGGCCCCACCTGTTCCTCCGTCTTGTGGCTTCAGTTAGTGAATCTCGAAGCACATTGAGCAGCTCGGTCGGAACCTACTGGCCACCACTGGTGGTACGAATGTGCTGCTCATCCAAGCATGCGCTGTCTCGTTTTTGAACTCTGTGCTGAGGGACTCTAGACTATATCCTCATCGGTTCCGACTCGGGTCGCATAACCATACTCGAGTTCACCCCAGCCACGAATTCATTCAAACGCGTTCACCTCGAGACCTTTGGCAAGTCTGGCGTACGTCGCGTCATACCTGGGCAATATCTCGTTACGGACCCAAAAGGCAGGGCCTGCATGATTGCGTCCATTGAGAAGAACAAACTTGTGTATGTCCTCAACCGAAACGTTCAAGCCCAGCTCACCATTTCGTCGCCGCTCGAAGCACACAAGGCACACGCCCTCCTATTCGCTCTCATCGGACTCGACGTTGGCTATGAGAACCCCATATTCGCTTCACTCGAAGTCGACTACGGTGATGCCGAGCAAGATCCATCTGGACAAGCATACGCAGACACAGAGAAGCAATTGGTGTATTACGAGCTCGATCTGGGATTGAACCATGTCGTCCGTAAATGGGCCGACACCGTGGATAGATCGGCGAACATGCTCTTTCAAGTTCCCGGCGGTTCAGATGGACCAAGTGGAGCGTTGGTATGCAGCGAGGAGTTCATTACCTACCGACACTCGAATCAAGAGACACATCGTGTGGCTATACCTCGACGAAAAGGCGCAACAGAAGACCCTAGCCGAAAACGCTATATAACTTGTGGGGTCGTACATCGATTGCGAGGTCAATTCTTCTTCTTACTTCAGACCGAGGATGGCGATATTTTCAAGCTCACTTTTGAGATGGTTCTGGATGGCAATGGCGAGCCGACTGCGGATGTTGCTCGAATTAAGCTGAAGTACTTCGATACGATCCCGCCTGCGACCAGTCTCTGCATCTTAAAGATCGGCTATTTGATGGCCACAATGGAAACTGGTCACAATGCCTGGTATCAAATCGCATCGCTCGGTGAAGACGATGAAACCAAAGAGGTCTATAGCGACGAATTTTCGGATTCAGCAGAGCGCTATACTCCTGCCTATTTCCATCCCAGAGCTCCAGCGGAGAATATCATATTGACAGAATTCATTCCTTCGCTAAATCCTCTCATGGGCCTCAAGGCTGTCAATCTGACCAATGACGATGCGCCCCAGATATACTCTATTTGCGGTACTGGTGCACGCTCTTCTCTGACAACTTTGAAGCATGGACTGTCCGTGTTAGATCTTGTCGACTCTGGTCTTGGACAGCGCGCTCTCAACGTATGGACTGTCCCACTGAAACGCGATGACACTTTCGACGCATACGCCATCATCGCTTTCGATGCCGCCACGGTTGTTCTTGAGATCAAAGACGAGGTGGAACAGACGGATGAGACTGGAATCTTGACAACCGTGCGGACACTTTCGGTGCAACAAATGGGCGAAGACTCCTTGGTTCAGGTGCACCCAAAAGGAATTCGTCACATCGAAGGAAATGGTCGCATCAACGACTGGCCTGCCCCACAACATCGCACCATTGTTGCGGCGGCAGCAAATGTCCAGCAAATTGCTGTTGCGCTCAGCTCTGGCGAGATTGTATACTTCGAAATGGACAGCGATGGCTCCCTCAACCAATTCGAGGACACAAAAGCGATGACAGCCACTGTCACTTGCCTAGGCCTGGGACCTGTGCCGGACGGTCGGATTCGTACTCCATGGCTCGCTGTCGGATGCGACGACTCCACTGTTCGTATCCTCAGCTTGGATCCCGAATCGACTTTGCAGAGCAAATCCGTGCAAGCGCTCAGTAGTGCCCCGTCTTCCATATGCGTTATGTTTATGAAAGATTACTCGTCTGGTGGAAGCACCATGTACCTCCACATTGGTCTGCAATCTGGCGTTTACATTCGAACCGTTCTGGACGAGATCACTGGAGAGATTTCTGACACTCGAACACGCTTCCTCGGGAGCAAGCCGATTAAACTACGCAGTTTGCGGCTTGAAGATCAGACGGTCATTCTCGCTCTGAGTACCAGATCTTGGATAGGTTATACTGATTCTCAAACGCGGATGTTCACCCTGGCGCCCCTCGACTTTCCTCAGCTGGAGTCTGGATCTGGGTTCCACAGTGCCAATCTCCAATATGGCATTGTCGGAATCCATGAAGAAAATCTTCGGTAAGCAATTTTCTACCCCTTCTTTCGTTCTACCCAGCATTTCATGATGACACCAAACTATGCTCTTTCCTATTTCATTATGAGGAGACACATCCAAACCAGTTGTTCCTTCTGATACGATGCGCTATACATGCTTTCCACGGCACACTGTTTCTTTGGTCGGACACACTGTTGACAGAGCGAACAGGATTTTCCAAATTACGAAGCTCACCACAAAACTGCTTCAAGAGCATATTCCTTTGCAATACACCCCACGCAAATTCGTGCAACACCCCAGAGAGGCACTGTTTTATGTCATCGAAGCCGACAACAACACACTGTCGGCAGCGACCCGTCAGCAACTCCTCGGAGATCCAAGTGTGGTCAATGGAGACTCGGCAGTCCTCCCGCCCGAGGAAAGTGGCTATCCTAGAGGTAACGGTCATTGGGCGGCAGCTATGCAGATCGTTGACCCGGTTCATGAAAAAGCCGTGGCCTTCACATTTGAGGGCTTCGATTACAAGGAAGCACCGACTAGTGTCGCTTACGTCGAATTCGAGGCGCATCCTGGAGAAGAGTTTCTCCTTGTTGGGACTGGTATGGAAATGATTGCCTCTCCACGTGCTTACAAAAATGGCTGGATACACGTGTTTCGCCTGCGTGACAACGGCCGCTCCATGGAACTTATACACAAGACCAAGGTTGATGAGCCGCCACTTGCACTACTCGCGTTTCAAGGACGTGTACTTGCCGGTATCGGCAAGAATCTGGTTCTGTACGATCTTGGCCAAAAGCAACTTTTACGCAAATGTCAGGCCGTCAATGCGGTGCCCAACCTGATGGTCGACCTCCAAACTCAAGGAAGCAGGATCATTTGCTCTGACGTACAAGAGTCGGTTACGTACGTTGTGTACAAGCACGGTGACAACAGACTGCTGCCATTCGCCGACGACACGGTTGCGCGATGGACGTCAGCAGCTGCGATGGTCGATTATGAGACCACGGCGGGTGGTGACAAGTTCGGCAATCTCTGGTTGGTTCGCTGTCCGGAGAAGGTTTCGGAGGAAGCGGATGAGGATGGTGCGGCGGCTCATTTGGTCCACGATAAGCCGTATCTTCAGGGCACTTCGAGTCGTCTGGACCTCGTCGCCCATTTCTTCACCCAAGATATTCCGACCGCGATCCAGAAGGTTGCCCTCGTGGCCGGTGGCAAAGACGTCCTCCTATGGGCTGGTCTACAAGGCACTATTGGTGTTATTATTCCATTCGAGCAACGTGACGATGCCAACTTCTTCTCGTCGCTGGAGGAACATATGCGCAAGGTCGATGCACCAATTGCTGGTCGTGACCACTTGATCTACCGCAGCTACTATATCCCAGTCAAGGGCGTGATCGATGGTGATCTGATCGAGCGATTCATGTTTTTGCCTAGGCCACAGAAGGAGAGCATAGCTGCCGACCTGGACCGCGACGTGAGGGAGGTGGAGAGAAAGATTGGTGATATGAGGACGAGGTTTGCGTACTAGATTTTGGGATGCACTTCTGCAGCGCTGGAGTTTATGGAAAACCTGACGTGATCCCTTGGAAGGCAATGGTCGTTCACCATGGAGCTCGGGGCACTTTATATCTTGTTGGATGATGGACAGTACAGTCCGGCAGTTTTTCAGCAGCCCTTTGAAATAGAGTAGCTAACACGACGAATCGGACTTGTTGTGAAAGGAGTTTCACCTTATTCACCCTTCTTGAGCATCAATTCTAGAAAGATGCCATTCATACAGGGACTCGTCTGTTCAACCCGCATATCTCAGGATCATCATGAAATTGATCAAACGATGTGAAACATGGTAGAGCTGGGATAAGTCATCAGGACTGAAAGAAACGAGCATCGCTTTTAGACACCAACACACGATCCAGGAATCTTTGTCTATCAAACACCAAAAGCAACCATTGCTTAAGTACACTCGGACGGTCTCGGGTTCGATGAAAGTTATATCAAGTGCAAGTCACGGCTCGAATCCTTTTGCGCTGAGCCTTCATCTCAAGTTTCCTCCGCTTTGATTTTTTCCATTTTCCTTCTAACGAGCTCCAAGCCCTTGAATCAGCCAATGTAGAGATTATATGTATGGACGTATTGCATGCGCTGTCTGTAGGTGGTTTCCCGTGACGACGTTACCTCTTAGTCTATGCGCATCCTGTGTAGCACTGGCTCCTGGCCGGTACGTTCCAGGTGCGCACAAGGCTGACGAGGCTGACAGTTCTGGACCGCGGCTTACAGAGTCAGGTAACACTTGGCGTTTCCATCATCTTTTTTGAAGTACATTTCCCATTTCCCCTTGACGTAATATTCAGGCCGACTCAAGTCAAGCTCACCTGAAGTTAAAGTTCTCGGGGAAACGTCATCACGTGATGACATCCGCGATATCTCCAGAGAAAAAATGTTGATTCTCGATCAGTGCAATGTCTCTGTACTACGAAGCTGCGCACGTTCTCTCCAATGCAGACAAAGCGGGTGGGTCGCTAAAGTCTCGAATCTACGGAAAGAAAGATTTGAAGAGCTCCCCAGCCAATGTCTATGCGCTGGTGAGTGAAGCGACTAAGTGGTCTGCTGTTCTCAAGGATGTGGTCGAGAAGGCTGGAGTGCTGCGTGAGGAAAGGAAAGTATGGTAGTTCGCCAACACTTGGGTGACTTACGCTAATGCAATCACTGCACAGCTCACTCCCACCCTCGCCATGCTACTCGCGCACGATGTTATCCTCTCCAAGAAAGGCGTTGCTGCCCCTGCAAAGCACCCTCTGCGACAAGCTATTGAACGACACCGGACGCGTCTTAACGGAGAATTCACAAAATTGCGGATACGCAACGGATTTACGTCCGTAGATGTATGGAAAGCAAGCATTGATGCCGGCAGCAATGGCAGCTCGAACGGAGGTGGCGTACAAGAGAAGGCAAAGAGCACAAAGCATCCTCGATGGGTTCGGGTCAACACAATTCTGACGACGTGGAAGGAGCAAAAACAGACGACATTTGCAGAATTCAAGGAAGTGGACGATTTAGAGCAGATAATCGAAGCCTCACCCTCGGACAAACTCCTCCACCACGACCGTCACATACCCGATCTTCTGGCCCTGCCTGCAGGATGCGACCTCTCCAAAACTCCCGCATACCAGAAAGGGGACCTCATCTTTCAGGACAAAGCGTCCTGCTTCCCAGCATATCTATTGAACCCAACCCTGGAGGATGGAGCTGTGGTGGATGCGTGTGCAGCGCCAGGAAATAAAAGCACACATCTGGCAGCAATACTTGCAACGTCGAGGAAAGAAGCCGATGGAATGGCATCGGAGAATTCAAACCACAAAGTCTTCGCATTTGAGCGTAATCAACTACGGACCGAAACGCTGCGCAAGATGGTCAAGCTTGCTGGGGCTGACTCTATTGTCAACGTCGTAGGCAACAGGGACTTTCTCACTACCGAGCCTGCGAGTAATAATTTCTGGGGTGCTCATTTCGGTCACATCAGTGCGCTATTGTTGGATCCCAGTTGCTCCGGAAGCGGTATCGTTGGTCGAGATGATGAGCCAACATTGTTTCTTCCAAGCGCAGATGCAGTGGCTGGCGTCATACCATCAAGATCAAGAAAACGCAAGCGAAAGGCGCCCAAATTTGAAGCTAAAGTCGTGCCTGTGGTGGAAACTTCTGGCTCCGGCTCTGATTGCGAAGACGAAACGGCGGGAAGCAACTCGACAGCAAAACGACTGACATCGCTTTCAGCCTTCCAATTGCAGTTGCTCAAGCACGCCATGAAATTCCCAGATGCGAAGAGGATCGTATACTCTACCTGCAGTGTCCACATGGAGGAGAACGAGTCTGTCGTGGTCAAGGCCCTCGGCTCTGAAACAGGAAGGCGACGAGGTTGGCGACTTTTGCTTCGTGATGAGCAAGTGAAAGGGCTAAGCGACTGGCATGTTCGCGGCGATCAAGCTGCTTGCAAACATCTTTTCAATGGGGGATTTTCGAACCTTGTTTTCGCAGACAAGGCTACAGATGCAGCTTTGGTTGCAGATTCCTGCATTCGTTGTGAGAGAGACACGGCCGATGGGACGATGGGCTTCTTCGTAGCTGGATTTGTTCGAGATGCCCGTTTGGCAGAAACGATGCTGGCGGTGGACGGGCATGAGGCAGTGGAAGCGGAAGAAGAGGAGGAGTGGAATGGCTTCAGTGACGGATAAGATCCGGCTCAGGCGCAGGATTCTATCGTGCTACACTTTGAAGACTTTGATGAAATGCCGAGTTCGCCCGCGCATCCAAGGCGTAACAGCTGAGTGGGCCGAGAATTGATAGGGTGAACGCGAGGCTGTCAAGGAGACGACCACTTCGCGTTGTCCAAACGAAAGCAGGAGCGACTGCGAAGCAAGATCATCCTCGTCGGCGTCAAGTCAATTCACTCTCGTACAAGACACCGACATCCTCCATTGATTCGATCCATTCTGCCTCGTTTCCGCTTATCTCCTCGACTCGTCACAGTTGAATCTCGCACCTAGCCTTCAATCACTCGAATCATTATTTAGTTAATTATCCTGGGGCAATCGCGCCTTACCTCTTCGCTGCCAGGGCTGCTATGATAGATCCTAGATATTTGGGAATGCCATCCTACCAACAAGGTGGCGTAGCTCCTGAAGCTGCCGGCAAGCAGAGCGCAGGTATGTGAGCCTCTACTTCAGGCCCCTCAAAAGCTGACACATCTTACTGAACGTAGGGTTGACCCCTCTCGGAGGAAACATCGCGGCGCTTGTCATCTCCCTCGTCACTCAAATGGTGCTCGTCTACTGTTTGTGTACGACGTTCTCGATTATTGCTTACTCGACGACACTGACAAAATCAAGCGCAACGCATCACCGCAATGACCGATCCTAGACAAGCTCCTTTGGCAATATGGTGTAAGACCATAATGCGCCTAAAAGATCGCGAGTCACTCATTGCAGATGTGTTGTAGTGGTCATAACCTTGTTTATCAACTCCTTCATCTTTGCTTTCACAGCTGCCGTATTGCGCTTCGGAATCGGGCCAAACAGAAACATCCAAATTTGCCACGTCTCAGTCTGGCTATGTGAGATCGAGACTGGTTGGGGTATAGCTCCTCATCAGACTGACTTTGTATGCAGGTTTGACCCTGTACTTCATCACCAAGATTTTAATTTACCTCTACTTCGTAGAGAAGGCGGCCAGTAACACCGAGCCCGGTCGTCACTTTGCTCTAATTGACTTGTGGAATAGTGGATCGTACGTGGTTCCCGGCAGACGAGGATCACAAATCAGCTGTATCGATTTAACATCGGCGTAGCCATGGGTTTGCGTCCCTCCTATTCTGCTTGGACCCCTTGTTGATCTCTTGAAGGACCTTACTTCGTGCTCTGGGCTTTCACCTTTGCCGCACGTATCTTCTACATTGATTCACGCCACATCTGCTACCTGGGTATAGGTCGGCCAATCTTGATTCCGCTGATAGTCTGGGACTTGATACTCAACATTTACTTGACCATCTTGTTCATAAGTCCTCTGCGTAAGCTTTACTCCTACCAGACCAACAGCAACCCTGGCCTCAAAAAGATGGCACGTCGTACTTTCGTTGGCTGTGTTGTCAGCTTGATAGGTACCATCATGAATTTGGTGGTCCAAAGCATACTGGACGGCGAACCGGCTTGGCTTTGTCTTATGCTTTGTAATAGCGACGGTGAGATGGTTTTCTGCTTCTCATTCTTATTCTTTTTGACCAGCTTACTCAGATCGTAGTCCTCATGAACGTGCTAGTCATCCACTGGGTCGCTCACACTGACATCGAACGCAATCCGAAGAATACTCGTGACCCCGACAAGGCGCATTCAGAGCCTCGAATCCTGAGCGTCCGCCGGCTGGGGAAAAAGACTTCGAAGGACCAGGGAAGCAGTTGCGATGAAGGTGTTTGCGATCCATCGGTACCGAGCTATCGGCTGAACAGAAAAGCCAGCGTAAACCTCGGCAGTAGTGATCTTCCTTGGGACGGCATCACCGGTGTCAAGACAAATATTGAGGCTGGAGATGGAAGTTGTGGGGCGAGCTTCATGGAGATGGATCCAAAGAGCATCAAGGTCAAGGTCAAAATTAGACATGAGCGAAAAGAATTCCCTACGCCTTGACAAGCTTTGAATGCGAACTTGTCCCGGCCACAAAAGACTAGAGGCACGAGCTTGGGCGTGCCTGAAGCATGTTCGAAGGGCAATAGAAGCAGAGGAGTTTGTCGGGTTTTTGTTGATGGACGAAATATTGAATACGTGAATGATAAGGCACTACAACATGCTCCAACAATGTGAGACCTATTATTGTACTACTTCTAATTTCAATCCCGCGTATCGACTAAAAGGCAGCAATCAATCTATTATCGCGATACTCGTAGCAATTCGTTCCTCAATTTTCCAGTGTCCCCCTTGTCTTCTGTGCAGAGCATACCAAAATACCTCCGGTGTTGCTGCATGAGAAGTGGGCACGGATTGTGGGATTTGAATTCGGCAGTCCTTTCGTAGAATAGAAAGACTGGAAACTAGGGTTTCTGCGAAAAAAGTTTGACTCTCGACGTTCAGGAAAATTCCCCTATTAGTGAGCAGCTACCACGTATTGGCACCAGTGACGGTGATTCGGTTTCCGGATATCCTCCAATTATTCTCGACTGCATAATAGTTTTGTTCTAATGGATGTCCGAGTCTGTCCAGACTCAATCCACTTGTTTCTTGTGATCCTTTTCTATCATCTACCCCAGGATCAGCTTCGTTGATCCAGCCTCCTAGATGCACGATTTTTCTTGTGAGGCTGGGCCGGTGTTGCCCGGACGACTGTAGCAAAGCAAAGCAAAATAAAGCAAAACAAAACAAACCTAGGAAGCCCCCATTGCATTTAATAATAAGCCCGGAAATCAACGAGCACCAACTCATTAAAAACCACTGCACTTGGTCACAAGAGTCATGCGTCCTTCATATGCCAAATCATCACCCTTCAAGATCTACAAAGACGATACCACGACAGTATCACCATCTCCTCATGGCGATCAACCACAACTGCAATTTCCGACAATGAACGAGGCATACGATGCTGACAATAGCGTCGCCTCCACCTCAGAAGACGACACAATGTTCTCTATCCAGACCATACATCGCGAGCTTTCGAATGCATATACAAATTCCTCCTTCACACCAACTGGTCCATGCAACGGAAACAACGACACACGCAAGCACTCGGCAGCCTACACATCAGTGTCCTCTATACCCCCTTCTCTGCCGTACAACAGCGGCATACACCCGTACCCGCCGAAAAAAGGTCCCCGGGCAGCTTTCAGGAGTCCAAGTTCAGTCAGAGCATTGCAGATGGGCAGCCCGACCCATTTTGCCAGCCCGGGATCGGGCGGCAGCCGAAGCCGGCATGATCGCTACGAGAGTGGGATGACGAGTCCATCAGGTTCTAGACGGTACAGGCCAGAGACGTCTGGTTCTGGGAGGGATGGAAGCATCATGAGGCAGGGGTACGTGGAATCGAGTCAGAGAAGTCATGGGAGCGACAGAGGTGCTTTCAATGCGTATGAGCAGCAGACGGCTCGGCGCACTGGTCCGATTGTGTTGCTGCATATCACGCTCTTACCGTGTTCGAGCCCGGAATACTCAGCCAAAAGCATGAAGGAACTTGCGCCTAGCTATATCACGGAGAACTGGAGATTGTTGCAGGAGAAGCTGACCGATACGGTGCTCGAGCGTGGTCTGTTGATCAGTCATCCGGGGGACGAGTTTGATTTGCTCGAAGAAAGAGTGCTGGAGACGTTGGATCTTTGTCCACCACGGATCACGGCTTGCGGACATTATTATGACGGCGACCCGGACCCGGACAGTGAAAACGATAGCGGAATCGCTGATCTCGATATCAACCCGAAACAAGCGCGCAGTCTTTGCAATGCGCCGCATGGAGAAGCGGAAGAGGAGGATGTTTGCCACCAGTGCGAACAGCATATGCATCTCCCGGGGAAAGGCATCGGTGCTGGTACTCGGAAGTGGAACGTCAAGATCTTTGCAGCAAACGGGTTGATGAAGGCTAGCGCGTGGGCACGGGCAGCAACGTGCTCCGATATGGAGAGAGTGGATGTCGAGATCGAACCATGGATGCCGGACGTTGTGAAGAGAGCTCTCGATGCTAGATTGGAAGAAGACGAGGAAGAGGCGCGTAGAAAGGAAGATCAAGTCGAGCTTCTCCAAATCGAGCTCCGCGAGATGGGAAAACAACTGCGCCTGTGGAGGCGGCAAGGCTGAGAGCCGAAGAGAGGGCGAAGGCGACAGAAACGATGCGACTGCAAGCCGAAACAGCAAAGTCACACGCAGAAGAACATGCCAAGCGACAAGAACTGATGCAAAAGGCAGCTGAAGCCGCTAGGTCGCAGGCAGAGGAGTGTCTGATCGAGACGGAAGCATTGCGAATCAGAGAAGCACAAGCAGCAGGATTCCGCGTTGAGCAGATGGCAAGAGAGACGGATGAGGAGTTGAAGGGAGTGATGTTTGCCAAAGCAGAGCCTACGGAAGCTTCAGAGATGGCAGACACAATTCAGGGAGCAGTATCGTCTGCTGCCAGCTCGAAGCTTTCAAAGAGTCCCTCGAAGCCGGTGTCTCAAGTCAAGGACATACCGCTGTCCACGCTCCTGTACAACTACTTTTACCTCCTTACGCAAGACCGACACAACCTGGTTCTTGGGTTCCTCGTCGTACTTGTCCTCTTACTATCCTACCGCCTTGCTGTACCGCAGCCGACGGGAAGTACGACGCCAAACGCGGTGCACCCGCACAATGTTCATGTTTCATCGACACACGACTTCGTTTCTGCTTCAAATTCATCGACAAAGTCACCATTCGTGAAACTCTCCCCAACTGGTTCGCCAGCCGCCGTCTCCGACTCTTCATCTTCTGTGTCCGAGTCACAGACTGCGGCCCATATCCCACCCTTCCCAGTCAAGATGGATCCAAGCTCTTCAGCATTGGTCACGCCATCAGCAGCGCCCAAACTGCTACCAGATTATTCGATAGCAGCGGAACGCTCAGCTCTCGCGCCAGGGCCCCAATTGGCGAGCTCTGTTCAGGACTCGGCGAGGCTGAAACCACAATTTTCGGCATCGGCAGCACCGTCATTGGTCGACGTGATCCTGCCAGTAGCTGCAGCGCCTGGAGTTCTCTTCCCGGAATCGCAATCGACAGCCTCCACGCAGCTTTCCGCGGTCGAAATGGAGGCAAGCCCCTCAGCCTCAACAACACCATCATTCCCCTCCTCTGCTGCTTAACCGGCTGCGGTAAATCACAGCTTTCACGTCGCCGTCACAGCACTCGGCCCCCGACCAACAACTTGCGGACAAGAGCGGGTCACTTTGTCAACCACGTTTTGATACTCGCCAACTGCACTCAGGGCCTCCCACGTTCCTCAATCTGACTCCGAACCAAACAAAGAGGCGGACGCACAAACCCAAGCCTCTGTCAAAGCGCCGCTTTGGGCATCGTTTCTCGGCTGAGGAGGCTACATTTACGGCTTTCGAGTGCAATAACAACACCACGGACCGAGAACAAACAGCCCTTCGTCGCACTGAGTCGTTGCATTGCTTTGGAGCGCTCGCGCCGAGGAGCTGCGAGCCTTCCATCTTCGCGCAGTGATCGGGTACAATGGGCACCGAGCGGAGAGTCCTAATATCCCTGTGTGCTATTTGAGCTGCGAGAGCGGGATCTTGTGCATGGAGGCCTGCGAGGGTGTGCAACCCCTGCACAACGCCTCTGTCAGATGTTCCGGTCAAGGAGGCTTGGGAAGGCGCTTTGGGTAGGCAAGGCTGCAGCCTTTTCAACTAGGCTTTGGCTTTGGATTTGTTGGTCGTTCCCTTCACAGCCACTCTCACCCTTGATGCTGAGATTTGGGGGGAGGGGGTCACACGGCACAGGAAGGCCATTGGTTGGTCATGTTTCATTTATCCCATCCTTTTTTCCCGCGTGGTTGGTCTGCATCCATGACGGCAGGTGGTGATCCTATCTTGGCCCTGTTGCATATCATCCACCCCGCCTTACAACATCCGCAGTGTGCACAGGTATTATTACATCCACCTCCCCGTCTGTCCACGCAGCCGAGCCGAGCCCATGACCTGATGACGGACGGCAGAATCTCGGTTGTTTCCCCCCTCCCCTCCCTCCCAGAAAAGCTTGGTCTCTTCACGGCGCGCCGCAACTTAAGTTGCCTAATGGCCTTTCCAGGTTTGGTTGCGTCGGCTGTGGGTTCTGGTGAGAGGAGAGATGCAGCGGTCCGACGATTATTTTCCGTCTCCTGCTTTGACGGCTGGGTACATGCGTAGTGGCATTTGTAAATAGTCCGACCTGTGTGGTAAAATTTGATTCCTTGGCAACCCCCCCTGTGTTGTGGCTGCGTGAATCCTGCATCACCGGTTGCTTGGACTGGTAGCAATTGTGTCTAGTGGGTTTGTCGATCCAAGTCCGTGCCTTACAAGCAATGGGTTTTGTATTATAGTCTCGGTCTTCGAATCATCCGCGTTGCATTCATGCATGCTATTTACCTTACCACCTACTTATGTTACCATCTCCATCTATCCATCCAAGGGTGTCGCGTGTGAAGCGAGTCCCGTCTTGGCGGACTTGCATTTTGATGGACTAATTGTCTCTCTTCGTTCTCCAGACATGAGCAGGATCTGTGACATTCGTTATTCTGTCCATGCTGTGCACGGGAGCCCGATGTGGATGTGATGTGGAATTGGACTCGATCTTGTCCAAGGCTTTGCGTGGGATGCTTGCCGATAACGATATTCTACTCTTACTGCGCAGTACTCTTGCGTGACTACCGTGAGGAGAGACTCCTGACTTTTCTGAGATAGGAGTAGGATTCCTGGATCGTCATTTGGCTCATTTTGGAGCTGGCGATTTCGGGCTTGCCAAAACCGACCCAAATCTGGCCACCCCACCTGCACTGTAATGCCGATACGGCGCTTAGCAACCGATGTGTCCTCAATCCTCTTCGACATGTCCCTTCCTCCTCCTTTCCTCGATCCTTGTCTTCGTTCTGGTCTTTGCCTCCTCCACCCAAGCTTCATACGCCTTGTCTCCATCCTTCAGCTTCGAGCGAACCACTCCCTTCGTCAGTTCCCCGATGAAACCGACGAAGTTGTGACGCCGTAGCGCGTTCTCGTAGATCCATTCTGTCCTCCTCTGTTTCTCCATCGCCAACTTCTCATAGTCTCCGATCTCCTTTGCCTGTAATCGCGGATCCTTTATCATGGCCAGCAAGTTGAACTTGATCTCTGTCTGTGGATACCGTTGCATGCGGCGCTGGATGACAGGGATGACTTTGTCTGGGAAATCGGCGAAGGAGCAGGGCCCGTGGTTGATGGGTGCGGGACTTAGGCCATCAAGCTCGTATAGAATGTCGTTTACGGAGGTGTAGGCTATGAAGTGGAAGGCTTCGTCGTCGTCGTCGGAAGCTGCGCGAGCGGTTTCGTCAACGAAAGGCGAGGACCTGGCGAAGGAGTTGTGGACGGTTCGGATGAGCTCAGAGTTGGAGAGGACGTCTCCTCGTAGCTGCAAGTAGCGTTAGTGAGCTCGCAGATGATTGCAGGCGTGTCGGAAGTCCATACCTCAGAAGGAAATGCAGCAGTAAACTCTTTGAAGTCCCTCAACTGCTCTCCGATGGCGATTTTGTCATCTTGGTTCAGCAGCACAGATAGTAGCGCCTGTGTTCCGCATGCATTCTGTATCGTTTGTGCCGCAAAGAAGAGATTCTCTGATGCCTCCGGGTCATACTGTCCGTCGGGTGGCTCCTCTCCCACTTTGGTCCCCGGTAACCATTTGAACAGGAAGATGACACCGTAGATGGGGCTAATGGGATATCGTCAGTATCACCCATATGGGAAAAAAGACCATCGACAGCCAGTACCTGAGCTGCTTGAGATAATCGGCATCCAAACCAAACAGCTCCTCAAACTGGACGTTTTTGGTTCCTAAGCCTTCGAGCAGATAGGTGAAAACTCCCTAAACCACAGACCAATTAGAGATGAGGAAGACGTTGGCGTGGGGAAGTCGAAGACGAACCGCATCTGACTCGATCGTGTTCCATCCTCCGGACATGTTGTTGGTGTTTGAGAGGTGGGATACGGTTATTGGTGGAGAGAACTTGGACCTCTGATGCAAGGCTGTCTCCACAACGATTACGTGATATCGGACCGTGCATTTTATCATCGAGTCCCTTCTGGACAAATCACAACAGAATCCAAGGACACAATGCCTGGAGATATTCATGTATCGGAAAGCTCCTGCCTCCAGACTGCTGAGGATACTCTGGTTCATGAGGAAGCTATCTACAAGAGCAAAATAAAGCAGAAGACCTGGTTTCTACTACATCTTGGCCCGCAATGGATGTCTAGAGAAACAACGCCATCTCTCCAGGTCCAATCCCGTCCATTGCCCAGCGCCGCAAACAAATGATGCAACATGATATCCTTCCTCCCGAGATATCATAATGCAGTAAATGTGGATCCATGACAAGACGCTTTCAGCATAGATACACGTCGTCCTGTTCTTTCGCCACGCACGATAAATAGTTACAAGACGCGTGCCGAGCAAAGAAGATTATAGAAGTCGGGTCCTTGGGGAGGGAAACAATTGAGGGTGGGGGTGTGGTAAGGTCGCAAGTCGTGAGGTCGTAATGTTATCTGAGGGCCGGTTACCATCATCAGCTTGAGCCGTGTGTGTGTGTAGGGGGGGGGAAGGGGCGCGTAAGCGCATCTTGAAGGCAAATCGGTGGCATTATAAGTGCTTGTTAGGACGGCCGTTCCATGCGTTGAAACTGGTCATTTGCGGCTGCGTCCTACCATGTCTCAGCCTGTGCTCTACGTCCAAACTGACGCTACTGGAGGAGCCACGAACGTTGAGTAGCCGTAAGGCATCGAATTGAAACTGAAATTAGGCACCGGATCCTCTTCTTGCTTGAATAGTGGTAACTGCACATGTGGCGAGGTCAGGGGTGTCGAGTAAGTGCTCCCTGCGCTGCTGTAGCCGAAAATTTCTATTCCGGAAGATCGTGGTACTTCAAGAAACGGAGATCCATCAGACAACTTGGTAGGTAGCGTGGTGGACAACGTGGCCGGAGGACTATTGTGCAAGAGTGACGGAGCAAATGCCGGGCTGAGACTTTGGTTATATCCGTTTTCCGCAATGTGTGCTCCCAGGTCAAGATCGAGAGTTTCTACTCCATACGAGGGTTGTGGCACATGGAAAGTAGGAGACTGAACTTGATTCCAGACTCGTCGCGCTTTGTAGCTTGCCAGAGCTTCCCGAGGAAATTCCATCATAGCCGCAGCTGCTTGAGTTATAGACGAGAAGCTGTCTGACGATTGGACAGTGTTGATGACTTTTATGAGCTCCTCCAGGGGCGGCAATGATAGGCTCCCTAAAAAGGCAGCACCAATGTGCGAAAATAGGGGCTCCAGCGTGAGAGCCACGGCATAAAAGTGAGAGAGGACCAGCAGAGTAAAGATGTCGCCCTTGCGAGACGAGAGCAGGGTGACCGGCACCCAGAACAGCCATTTGCGTAGTGCGTAGAGATGCCTGAACTGGTCTTCCGACGTAGATGGGTGGTCTGAATTAGCTAGTCGGTGGACATAGCCACTAAGCTGATCGATCCAACGCGACTCTTGTTCGCATGTGGTAAGATAAGGCTGCAGTCGCTGTAAAATATCTTGGACGCGCGACAATGTGCTGAGCTGGTCCTGGCGAGATTCTGTGCTAACGGAACTGCTCTCGTTGGTGAAACTGTGTTGCGATAATATGCTTTGTTGGCTGATGAGGCCTAGCAGGACTGATTCACCGCGCCAGGTTTGCATGGCGTTCGATATCTAAGAGCTTGTTAGCATACCAGCGCGCGATGGAAGTCTCAACCCAGCTCACTGTTTTAGTGCCCGTCATCAATGAAGCCCAACTGCGCCTATTTTCACCGTCGTTAGACCAGAACAAGCCAGAAGAAGAACGTCGTCTCCAACTTACCAATCCGTCGATTGCCAGCTGAGAAGGAGGGATGCTGCGAGAGCTGCATCCGCATTGGCCTTGGAGAACGAGCCGATCGCCTCGTGGAGGCCTTGCATTGCAATTTCACCATGATGATAGGCAAGGTTGCGCGTCTCAGCGGACTGAGTAATCCAGGCCAAATGATTCGCCGAGAACGCAAGCACCGAATGCATCACGAATGAATGTGCAGCAGCGATACCGAGGAATCTGTCGTGAGTCAGCTCGCGCGCCATGGCGCGGTCAGGCCAAAGTTGCTTACTTTGGCATCATCTCAGTCCAGATCGTGAGCTGCGAGGTTCGACTCGACTGCATCTCGTAACAGACCGACGCCGCATGATAGATCAACCGTAGTTCAGTCCTTGAAAGAGTCTGCCATTGAGGCTGCGGGAAAATTGGAAGATCGGGGAACGGGAATTGACCAGTCTGACGCCAGAGCTCGACGTTTCTATCGATCTCAGATGTCCAAAGCAGATTAGGCTGTTCCGATAGCCGCAAAGAATCATCGCCAGGCGTTGGACTGTCCATGTAATCGCATCTGACCTGGTGTTTCGTACAATTGCGACTACACAGCGGTTAATTGCATCGCCCACAATACCCAGCACGAACACTTACCACTGTGGGAAAGTCTCGTCGCAACGGATATGTCTCCTTTTGCAGGTCTTGCAACCTTTTCGAGATTTGGTATGGCTAAGAGGTGAAGTTAGTGCTCAAGAACGTACTTGGAAGGGGAGACAAAAGGTCAAGGGCACCTTCGTCGCGACGGTCCTCCTCCTGGCCCCGCCATTTAGTGATATGCGTGGAGAGAGAATAACGACAAAGAGCGCGATAATTTGAGACTCAAGATGGAGGATTGAAGTCTCCGACTGGGAGGAAGCAAGGCTCTCAAATAGGGTGGCTTCCTGCCCGGTAGTATAAGCTGAAGTGGAATGTGTCGATACGGGAGTCCCGTTCCATATGGCACATTTGCCTACTTGTGATGGGTAGACCAGATCCACGCCTGCTGGAAATCTGGCTTTGAGAGAGAGGGAAACTTATGGTCGTGAGGGGGAAAAGTGGACAGAGAGGTTTAGCGATGGGGAGGTTTAGAAGTGGGTGCAGGTTGAAGTGAAGTAATGCACAGTCATAACGAGGCTGTAAGCCTGTGAATTCTGCTTGGAGAAATGAAGGAGTCGGCAGGTCAGGGTCGACCTGCACACAAAGACCTGAGCTCGGATCCAGGAATAGAAAACAGGTTCTCTGATCGATCGCTGATTATTCGCAACTACTGTACCTTTCTTAAGTCGATAATAAAGGCCAAGGCGTGCAAACGTCGCGCCTCTACCGAAAGTAGCGGATGCTGGAGGGTGGCAGAGGCCCTGCCAGGGGGCTACGTCCTCCCAATGGAGTAAGGACCGATCTACACCTACTCCGGAGCTCGAACCGTGCCTCTGTAAAACTTCGTTTGCAACGGCGGGGAACAACAATCATTCGGCCTTCCTGCAAGCCACTCCCGGCCCCGCCACATTGAGTGTGAGACTGGCATCCTTATTGGAGAGGGGCGGTAGGAAGGTAGGGGTGGACATGCCGTTCGAATCAGGATAGAGTGACAGACGTCAGAGTAAGCGGCCACCTGTTGAGCAGCATACGGCGACCACCACCAGCAGGCTGTGCGTGCCAGTGCGTGTTGGTGTATGTGTGTGTGTGTGTGTGCATTGTGCAAGTGTCCTGTCTCCCTCGCCCGATCCGATGTGCCATGTGTGGTGAGAGCTTCGTCTATTTTTGGTGGCTTGTACCCTGCATGCTTGGCACGCTGTCGACCAGCAGCCCAGCTAGTCGTAGCGAAACCTAGCGCTGTTGATGCAGCGGTTCGCCAAACCCTGGAGCTTGTGGTCGCTGGATTGGAGCAGATGCAGCGTCCTTCGGCACGTTCCTGTCAGAATCTCACAACAGCAAACAATGCAATCTAGGCAGCAAGTGCATCGTGCCCTTCAACCTCGGAGATAATGGAGCGCAGCCATACGACGGCCCTTGAAGAAGGGGGATTGCTCCGAGCAGAGCAGTGGAAGTGGAGTTCGTGATGGGGCCGCCATGCCAAAACAGCGCTGCAGTGCCTTTGACCAGCGACGGGCAACGTTGGGTTGGGCAGGGGAGCATGACGGTGAAGAAGGAATCTAGGGATGGGAGGTGGTGGCCCTGGCGACTGGCGGCCGAGGAGCTGCTGCGATTGCTGGATAATTCGAATGCCCTTGCATCTCTTCACACCTGTAAGGCTGAAGTTGAATGATGGATCTCGATCTGCTCCCACTGCATGACGTGGGATCTGCCCTCTGAACCTCAGGACACAGGGGGGGGGGGCCGTTGGGGCCTGTTTGGGGGGGGGGGGGGGGGGGGGGATGCCCTGTTGATGGCGGCCTGTAACGCTGTTGATCGGGGGGCGGGCTGCCTAGCGCCGACTATTGTACCATGTACTATGTACTATGTACTGTGTACTGTGTACTATGTACTGTGTATGCTTGGGCCGTCGGTTTCCTTGAATCGAGCAACATGGCCTCGAGGGCGCCGTCGTAACATTATTGCGCGATAGTGCGATTCGTGATCGTCGGCATCCCATGCTCATCTGCGCATCGGCAAGCGGCAAGCTGGCCTTGCAAGGTGGTGGTGGTGTTCCATGAGGGCTGCCTTTGTTCCAGAAGATTTCATGTGTCCACGGTGCACATCGCCCGATTGGCTGGCGGGGGGACACGGGGGACTCGGGGGAGACAGGCTGCTGGCCGCCTGGCGAACGCCCGTGGTGCCCCCGAATCCGATCGACGTCTTGTGCGTCGCCAGGTCGTGGTGCACTGGTGCTCATGGCTCATGGCCCATGGCCCATGGCAGGCAGCAGGCTCGCCGCTCAGCGAGGCCGACGGCACGCTGTGGGTGTGGTTGGGCTCCACGTCCGGCGCACTTGAAACGCGAGGCAGATTTGCCCCCCCATGGACTCCGACTCAGCATGGAGAGAAGGACGAGGCTGAAGGACCATGAGGTCGACAGGCGAGTACGGGAAAACCGTCGCTCCTTCTGGGGGGCCCTTGTCCGAACGGCTCCTCGCAGCGCTGCATGACTGTTGACTTCGTAGAGGCTGGAGGGAGAGACGCTGCGAAAGCCGTGGTACTAAGTACACCAGATTCCACAGGATCCGCAGTATATCCACACCTCATCCACATCCATACCCACGACACTGCGGTCACCTGGTTCCGAGTATAAATAGCCGTGGACCTGGCTGGCGGGCCGCCGTCATGGACAAGTCCCACTGCTGCTAGCGCTCACGCTGCTGTGGCCTGTGGCCTGTGGCCCAGGACTCGAGACTCGAGACTCAGGACTCAAGACTCCAGCCTCCAGCCTCCAGCCTCCAGGTGCCGGCGGGTGTGCGCCCAGCGTCCCCCTGCTGATTTGGTTGATAATACCGTGACCCTCTCGGACGTAGGAACGTGCTATGTATTATTCTCTGCTGGACTCCGGCTTTGGAACTGCAACCTGCCCCTTCGGCAATACCACCAATGTAGAAGGAGCAGAGCCCACGACTTCGTACTTCTAGGGCCTGCAATCAATCGGCTCTGGGCCATCATCTATTGCATCGTACCGCTTCTTGCTGTTGATTGTTGGCGACGAGAGCACCACCAACACCACCACCACCCTCTAATTTTAGTCGAACGTCAACAGTCCATCGCCGGGATGGCGAGCAATATAGCTGACTCGATCTGCACGTCTTGCACTCAGGCCAATCAATCAATCCTGAACGGACATGAACTGCTGGAGGCGATGGAGAAGTGATGGCTGACTCGATCTGCACGCACGTCTTGTACTCGGGCCAATCAATCAATCAATCAATCAATCAATCAATCCTGGACGGACATGAACTGCTGGAGACGATGGAGAAGTGATGGCTGACTCGATCTGCACGTCTTGTTCTCAGGCCAATCAATCTTGGACGGACACGAACTGCTGAAGACGGTGGACAAGTCATCGAGGCCAATAATGGCGTCGCTGGCAAGGTGGCCTAATCATGGAGCATTGGGAACGTGGCGAAAGACGGTTTCACAACAGAACGACCGTGGTCAGGGAAGTGGGAGTGGAAGTGGGTTTTGGCCGTTCCTGAACGACCCTTCTACGCAGTCCGTCAAGCCCCTCCATCTCTACGGAAACTAGGGAGTTGGCATGACAGAATTCAGGAATTCTTACGACTACTCTTTTCACCGCCAACCTTTGAATTCAGTGCCAAGTTTGAGGTCTAACCGTCGAAAGATGTAAAAGTCTTGATCAGTTATAATCATACATTATCTGGGTGCCCATTCCCGTTCTATCAGCTTGCTGCTGGGTCTCAATCAACTTGGCCGCCATCAATTCACCGCTTCGTGCGAGCGAGCACACCTCTCATCGCAATAGCCCAGCAACACTTCGCCCCAAACATCATAACGACGATAAGTCTTCACTTCATCAGGCCAAGCCCGAACCTCGCGTCTCAATCCGTCCAAATCCTCGAGCCCCAGAGAAACAAGTCTGTCCATACACGTCCTTACCGTGAAAACGACCGCCCCTGTCCGTTCCAGCCTCGTAAAAGTCTGCCGTTCCCTCCTCACAACGATCCACTCCTTGTCCAGCGCCCCGTGACTCGGGACAGGGAACATGGCGCCAGGCGTTTGGACGAAGAGAGACCGTTGTGAGAGGAGATCTGCAGATGGCGGGAGCGTTTGGAGGAAGTAGGCCGAGCGTTCCTTGAAACCGTAGGTGGCGAGCTTGCCCGGGCATGGTGGGTGGAGACGGGTCAGGTATTTCTCGACGCTAGGGCCGAGTTTGGTGGACCACTCGGGGACGGGAGCGTGGAGTTGGGTTATCGTGTAGCCGATTCGTTCGCGGAGTTTCCAGGCGGCTGGAAAGAGGGTTGCCGACGCCACACTATTGAAACGAGTTGGTCATCATGGTCAATCGGGAAGGAAGGGGAAAAGGAGATGAGTTATGTACAGTTTGTGCTCGCCGCTTATTGCATCTTGCATCAAGATGCTGAAATCATCTTGAGTCAGTCTGGCGCAGACCTCGAGAGGAGTATAACGAGTATCTATTGGACTCGTGTAGAAGTATTCCCCTGTTGTTAGGTTATGGATAGCCCATTCACCACTACCATGTGCCCTCTCCTTGAGTTGGAATTGTTCGGGGTACTTTTCACACAGATAATCCGTGACTTTGTGAAAGAGTTCCTGACAAGCATCTTCGCTTCCTTTCAATGCCTGGATCGTCTCATTCGGGCGTGTTGCCAGTATCTGTGCTCGAGCCTTGTGGTATCTGGAATATTGTTGATCAAGCGTTAGCCAATTCTCCGCATCTAGAGTCTTGGTCCCCATAGTGCGGGCGAACTTTCCCGATGTCGAGAAAGCAGGTTGCGGGTATGGTTTATGCTCGGAAAAAGAAGGCCGGCCTCTCGAAGTGGCTCTGTCCCGTGGGAGAGGTGGCGATCCGTCCGATGTTCCCGGTCCAGTTCGTGGATCAGATCTGGCACAAACCCTGGCCGAGAGTGAGGATTCTGCTGGATGCGTGCCAACTTCCAATCCAGTACGTGTTCGAGACTTGGCGGTGGAGAATTCGGCATAGCTTCGAATGTCAGACATGGTGCGTGTTCTTGATTGAGCATTGTGGAGATCGGCGCCGATTCCAGCCATTTTTACTTCTTGTGTTGCGTGGGTGCGAGGATTAATGATTGATCGCCGGACATTGATGCGGCCGCGCTCTTTGTGCGATGGGCTATTGCTATCGGAAACTGGAAGTGAAGTTAGCTACAGAGTGTTGAATTCGACAAAGAATGCTCAGAATGATGGGGATGAAGACGACTCTGGCGATATCTAGTACTGCCAGAAATCGGGAGTCTGTTCCTCGCAGACACAACATCCATCATTCCTTGACAACGATATCTACTGGATTGCCAGAGTCCTACCAGCATGGACCTCCATTACTAGCATTGCTACCCACAAGGGCTATCTACCTACCTAGATCGCCCAGATCATTACTAGGCCGTCGCTCTGCTGATTCCTGTTCTTGGACTTCGCCTCTAACAAAAGTTGCATCGCAATCTTTCCAGGTGCTTGGGAACGCGTCGCGGACTTGACCAGTGGCTCCAGTGTCGCCAGTGTCTTGTTTGCGACCTGAAACATCGAGCTTTTCAAGCGGGATTTCTGTCGTAGCATCGCCTCTATCTCGTCGCTCTTGCTGCTCCATTCTCTTCGCCATACTCCAAATCTGCCGTTCTTGTCGCCATTGCCAGGAAAGCCAGCCGCAGCCGAAGATGAAGTAGGAAATGAGTACAGCTCCAGATAAGCAACATAGCACCAAGGGAAAGAAAGTTGCTGGATTATAGGCTTCTTCTGGCAGTTCTTCGACTGCAGTGATGGTGTTGTTCGGCATTTCTTTGTAGTGTAGTGCGCTCCGTGGTATTAGATCGTCGAGCAAGAGAGTCTCCAAAATTGGCAAATTGTAGCAGATACGACGTGGAATTTGGAAGAAGAAGTACCAGAATTTGTTTTCTGCCCCAGCCGCCAGCGAACAGCATGTTACCGTTGGCACGTTACTGTGCTGTAGGTACGCGACGACGCGCGTGAGAGTGCTGTTTGGCATCTGAGTTGTCGAGTGAGCTGACATGGCCATATTTCCAGCTCTTTGGACTTCCCACTTGGAAGACAATGGCCTGCCGTCGCGCTGCGGTCAAGGCACAAGTGAGCGGAGAAGAACCTTTTCAGTGAACCTTCACTTTAGCCGCTGTTCGGCAATCCGGGATACTGGAGCACTTTTGAATCCGTTGGATAAGTCTGATGAGCTCTATCGTGCTGAGATCACTTTACGCTGTCAGCAACTCACGAAGGCGTCACAATTATCAAGGTATATCTGTTCATCATCACCTTCAAATCGAGGAAAGCCACATGATTGCTGGCATGCAAGTCGTCAAGGTATTTCCAAAAAGAGGAGTTTGCGTTTCCACGGATTCGAACTATGTAAAAGGTAATCAGCAAGTAGCTCCTCTACAGAAAATGACCACATACCAACCTCCTGTAAACGCGAAGGCACGGTAGTCGATGCCTCTCACGATCGATCTCGATCCATTTCTGGGATTCACAACCATTCGTGCACGGGTTCGTGAGGTCTTATCTCAATCGCTGGAATCATCCATGGAAGAATTATCCTTGGCCTTGAGGGTCGCCGTCGATTCATGTTTGGCGATCGGACCTTAGACCTCGTCAGGCTTTGTCGCCGCTTGTCACGTCGGGCTGGCTGGCGTTGATCTAATTTCTGATGCTTCGACAAACACAGTTGGACGTTTACAACATGTGCCTTCTCTTCGGCCTCCCCTCGTCAGGCTTATGTACTCGTGTTCTCGCCTTTTCAGCTTAGGTTTATACAGTATTCGAACTAAGATCCTAACATAACACGAGTAACTAACTAGGTTTAAAGTAGGAATCGACAGGTAGTGTTATTCTAGCTACTTGTAGGGGTAGGCCGGAGTAGCGCCCGGTATACTACTAAAAATCTAGAGCAGCCCACTACCCATAAATTCTATACTATAAGCATATTTCTAAGTTTCTATAATAAGATACGCGGGCGGAAAAATACGTACCTGAAGGTATCTAGTACTGGAGATAGTATATATAGCCCGCGGAGTAGCGCCCGGGTCGGGCTTACCCTAGAGAGGGGCCAATATAAGATATATATATACTCAATACCGCTTAGAATGGAGCAGTTACTCGTGTTCTCATCATTTCAGCTCGAATTTACACGGTAATCGACACGTGCTCGTCCAAGTTCATGGCATTCACTGTTTTTGATATCATACTCAACTTGAGATCAAAATTGATAAATTGATAAATTTCTAGCGAGATTATCTTGTAGCGCCGCCAGAAAATTTTATCAATATCGATCCTAAGTCGGAATGGTTTAGATTCAGAGGAGAGAGATGGTGATATCTGAACCTGGTGACTGAGGGTCACACAATTAGTAAACCCCTAGTGGCAGCGAATCCATCGTCAGCAATCGTGAGCGAATCCGTGCTCATAGCGTCAAGGCTTTCTTCCATTCGCAGTCCGAGGAGTCCGAGGAGTCCATGATTGCAGTCCTCTGGATTTCGGCCGGCAGAGGAGATTGGCGGCAGACCAGGGCCAGTCGCAATCGACGTGGACTTCGAAGTCGAGGCAGTACGAAGTCTGTCGAGTTTGAGCCTCGCAGGCTGGCCAGACACAGACTCCCTGGATTTCCATGACCATTCCCCCTTCTTCGGGGGGACAGCGGCGGCAGAAATCGTAGGATGAAATGCAAGAATCAGATGCGGATGCTGGACGATTCGGACTGGAATTGGACGACGTGATGTTCTGTCGCTCAATTTACTAGTGTATCTAATCGCGGCTTAGCGTGGTTTGTGTTCGAATGGACACCTGTTACAACATTTTGGACATGGACATGTGAGATTTGTCGCTCTGGCCGCACTCTCCTTTGACCCGCTCCATATACGTCCCCAATCTTCCTCCGTTGCTTGCATACATCCATTGCCGGTCGTCGCCAGCGCAAGGCTCTATCGGCAACCATGTCGCAGTCCACGGACTACACATATGATGCCCAGGCATGGACACCTTGCCCAATGCATCAACTCTGGCTAACAGTGTCTACAGGGACAGTTCTTCCCGTATTTCGTCCTTACCATCACCGCCCTCGTCACCGTGCCCACCACAATATCATGGCTGCGCAAGTCGAAAGATCTCGAAAATACCGCTCCCAGGATACATTCCGACTACCAGCCCGAACATGCCGACATCATTGCAAACCTCAAGGCGAAGCAGAAGCGGAAAGAGCGCAAGATCAAGCGTGCCATTGTCAGCATTGGAGGGTGGCTGGTCATAGCCTTCATGGTCTACTTGATCATAGTCACTGCCCGCACCATAACAAAGATATGGGATCCGTATGATGTTCTCGGTGTCTCGAGGGTAGGCACACTTAGAAGCAAGCTGAGGAAAGAGTGTTGACAATATTCCAGTCTGCAACCGAGAAACAAATCAAGTCTTTCTACCGCAAGCTCTCACTCACAGAACATCCCGACAAACGCAGGCCGGATCCCGCTAGAAATGAGACGATTGAGACCATCAACGAGCACTGGGTCGAACTTACCAAGGCATTCAAGGCGCTTACCGACGAAGAGGTTCGAAGAAACTTCCTTGAGTTCGGGCACCCAGATGGGAAACAGAGCTTCAGCATCGGCATTGCCCTTCCTATGTTCATCATCACCGATGGCAACGGAAAATACGTTCTCCTCTTCTACATTTCTCTCCTAGCCATCGTCCTACCGTACTATGTCGGAAAATGGTGGTACGGTTCGCAGAAGACTACAAAAGAAGGCATTTTGGTTAACAGTGCTGGGACCCTTTTTCAGGCATTCAAGGAAGACATTGATGCCGCAGGCATCATTACAGCTGTTAGTGGTGGTGAGGAGTTCAACGAGTTGCTCGTAGGCGAGAAAGCGGATTCTGGCCTTTCGAAAATAGAGCAGCGAGTGCTTGCGCCAGGAGATTTGGCACCACTTGCTGCGGGTCTCAGTTCAAAGGCACGGCAGCAACTACAGGCCATGGACGAAGGCTCGCGCAGAAAAGCACTCGCTCTCATCTGGGCGCACCTCCGGAACATTGAACTGGAGAATGAGGATCTGAACACTGGTAAGTGCAGGCGTTGGCTCTGATTAAGCCCCACGCTGACAGAGTGTAGAAAAATTCGAGTCTGCTGTCATTGCCCACAAACTCAACGAGGCCTTCACCGTCATTGCACTCCACTTTGGAGCCACCGCTCCGGTTCTTGCCTCGTACAACTTGTCGCAGTGTCTCATACAGGCGATTCCCCCAGGATCCTCACCGCTCTTGCAGCTGCCGCATTTTACACCGAAGGTGGTTGAAGCGATCGAGGGCGAAGGCGCGCGCAAACACTGGTCGATACAACAGTTCATGGCACTACCTGCTTCGATACGGCGAAGCAAAGTCGTCGGTGCTGGCCACATGACTGGAGAGCAATATCAAAAGGCAGCCGTCATCGCGCAGCAGCTTCCGTACCTCAAGGTTGAAAAGACAATCTTCAAGGTCCACGGCGAGAAATTCGTGACACCAAACTCGTTGGTACAATTCGTCGTCAAAGCCCGTGTTATCCCACCGGGCTCCGTCAATGTTCCAGCCATCACCGATAAAGATCTTGAGGATGTCGAGATGCCCGAAGCTCGCGGCAATGCCATTGATGACGAGAATCGCGTTGCGCCACCGTTGGCTCACTCTCCCTTCTTCGCACGTGATCATTCTCCAAGATGGCATATCTTTCTTGCAGACAGCAAGCAGGGTAAAATTGCGGTCCCACCTTTCACATTTTCGACCTTTGATAAGCCTCTTTTCACTGAAGATGGCACTCCAACATATAATGTTCAGACGTTGAAGATGCAGTTCGGCGCGCCTCCACAGGCTGGCCGATACACTTTCCAAATGAACCTCGTCTGCGACAGCTACGTAGGACTTGACACGCAGATGCACGTCACCATGGAAGTCGAGGAGCCATCCAAAGCAGAAGCAATGGTTGACGATGGTGAGATCAGTGAACCCGACGAGGGTAAGTACGGTTTGCAACAATTTTTAATGTCGGAAACTAACGCCTGATAGATTCCATAGCCGGACAAATGGCACAACTACGCGGCGATGCTGTCAAGAAGGCACAGGATTCTGATGATGAGAGTGACGGCAGCAATACTGAGGGCGAGGATGCTGGCGATGATGACACGAGCGAGACCGATACTGACACGGACGACGAGTAGGATTAACGATTCGTGTCGCTACATCCTTGATACTGTATGCATTGGGCGGCGCTGTTCTTATCTATGTAGCATTATATCACATGTACATCGTGGCTAACTGGGAAGAAGCTGTGCATGATGTTCTGGGCATGAAGCTCAAGCGAGGATTCAATTTTGGCGCATGAAGTTTCTGAAGTAGAAATTACACGTTGCATGTTCATGTCCACGGTCTCTTGGTTGACTGCACATTTCCGTGTTGGCCGACATTGAGGCTGATACCCATGAGCCTTTGGGAATCGGGAGGTCTGAAAACGAATCGTCAGTCACATTTCCAAAACGCTTTATGACAGGGCTTTGATTCTAGGCTGCTCAACTCGACTACTTCCCGAGGGTGGGAAGAAAAGGGGATTGGAATTTCCGCTGTGATGTAACTTCGAATGGATGCGACGGACGTCTAAATTCATTCCATGATCGGCGTCTCTATCTGACGGGAGTTTTATCCAATCACATGTTCCACTTGTCACTGAATTACGCAAAACTCCTCAGCTCTATCTTCACTCTCTTCGTCCAGACCTGATATGCTCCAACTCCGTCTATCAATGTTCTATTCGTAGATCCCATCGCAGGTAAGGTTGTGCGGGAACATGGGCCTAAGATAAGCGCCAAAATTATCTAGGACGAGGTCATTTGGTTTACATTCCGGTTCGAGTTGCGAGAAAGACAGAAGATCCTGTTTCATCCGCCACTGATTCTGGTTCAGGATTTGACGTTCCGTGAGTGGGGTTTTCTCCTCTGGAGCGGGCGTATCGTTAATCACGGGTCATGGGTCATGGAGGAGAGATGAGAGTAGAAGGATGTATTGGTGGGGGCTTGAAGGTTGTACGAGGCTGAGGTGGAGTGTCATAAGGTATGGCTTGATGTCCCTTTGCATGGGCTTGACTCTTGAGGCAGCCATGATTATGCAGGCTTCCCTCCCCCTCTAGCTGCTCGGAGTTTCGATCGAAGCCAAAGAGGCCCTCGTCAGACTGTGCAAACGGCAGTACATGTGCAGAATAGTGTAGGTGTGAGAGGTAGGGAGACCGAAGACGAACTGGATCTGATCTCGACTAACGATGATCGGCAAGGCGCACTAACTGGCCTCTTGGTCCTTCAAGTTGTCTTGTGGTGTGTAGTCTGACCAGTTGAGATGCTCCGTACTTTAACATCTCGGTAAGACCGGTACGATGAAGAACGAACCAGCTCTAGTCAAAGGCAACGTACTGTAGATATGTTCACACAAGAGCGGCGTTTTCGGGCCCCCCCCCCATATCCGCGAAATGCCTGACCCTTTGCGGTTCGCCCGCGGCTACGGCATAGAACGAGACTCGGCAGCACTGCAACGCCTCCACTTCCAGCCTCCATCGGATTTCATCTTTGATAAAGTCCATGAACCAATCCCTCCCAGTCAGTTCCGGACAACTTTGTTGCCGCTGACAGCTGAAGTCATCTGTACGCCCAAGAGATGCACAAGTATCACACCTGACCGCCTGAAGCCTCAGCCGGCTCGGAATTTGTCGAATGATAGAACGCCCGGAAAGCCATCGTCCCCCGATGCTGGGTGTGCAATGCACTCTCAACGAATTGCAATGACCATCAGCCCGACCGCCAACCGGTGCGAGGACACCGCGGGCTGATCCACTTCAGCTGACGCCTGCAGGCCAAGATCCTGCTGAGGGATACTTCCATGGCTACAAGCTCATCGTTTTCTGGGTATGAGAGACCTGGCATCTCATGCCATTGCTTCGTGGAAACTCCCCTGTATTTCCAACTACAGTACCTAGCCCTCAACTCCGGCTTTCTGTTGCGCAAAGCTTGGGCAACTTATCATCCCGTGCTTTGTTTGCCATCGCCAGTATGGCTTCTAGGCTCAATGTCGAGAGGAGGCCACGAAAGATTGTCATAGCCTGTGATGGTTTGTCCCAGCACTCTAAAATTTGACAATGCGAGAGGCTAACCCAGTTCAGGCACTTGGATGGTTAGCACTACCATTCACCTTCAAATTCTCACTGCTGCTAACGAATCCTCTAGAACAGCGATCTGGGTTGGGCAAAAGCGAACATCTGGGATCGGCTAACCAAGGGCATAAGAGGTCATCCAGTTGACCCATCGAATGTGACCCGAATTTGCCGAGCAATGCGACCCGAAGATGACGAGGGCCATCCTCAGATAGTCTACTATCAAAACGGCATAGGAAGCAGTTGGTCGATCGTTGACAAGTTCCTGGGTGGTGGGCTTGCTATGGGCTTGAGTGACAACATTCGAGCTGCCTACGCATTTCTGGTCAACAACTATATGGAACATGACCTTGTCTACTTTATTGGATATTCCAGAGGGGCTTTTACAGCCAGGAGTACTGCAGGCATGGTCGCGAAATTCGGGCTTTTGAACAAATCAGCGATGCGATGTTTTTATGAGATATTTGAGGACTGGGAGGGTGCTGGAGAGGGACATTACATCCCAAAGGGTCCTCAGGCCTTACTTGATGCCGGTCTCATCAAAAAGGGGGAATTCGATGTTTTCGAAAAAGAACTTCCTGCGGCCAATGCAGGAGACGGCCCCGATGCCTACCTCGACTATTATGCCCAGAAGCTCAAAGACTTCAAGTTGACCCGCGATATCCAGATCACGGCTATTGGAGTTTTCGACACGGTTGGCTCGTTAGGGTAAGTCTAATTGTCTGCTTCGTGATAAGAAGTGTCATTCACACGGCTCGTCACAAGATAGCCATTTCTACCTTGGAATACAACGATCGAGACTAACCTCTCCTTGGACAGATTACCAGTAACTCCGTGGCTTCAGAAAATCGGGTTTGCTCCTAATCTTCGCAAGTACCGCTTTTACGACACTGCCATCTCCGACAATATCCTCAACGCATTTCAAGCACTCGCTCTTGATGAACATCGCAGCGCCTTTTCTCCGACACTTTGGGAAAAGCCTGAAGGCAGTTCAACCAGACTCAAACAAGTGTGGTTTCCGGGTGTTCACTCCAACGTTGGCGGCGGCGCTGCCGATACTGGCATGAGTGACATTACGCTGGCTTGGATGATGTCACAAATGGCCTCCCTCTCCCAAAACAATCCCAAGACACACATGATGAACATTGCCTTTACAATGCAACCGGAAAACTATCTCCTGGGCGAAGTGTATGCTGACAAAGCTCATTATCCTACCGGGAAAACACCTCCTAGGCGTTGGGCCTGGGGCTTAGGAGACTTGGTCGACTCTTTTGCTTTCCCAGCCAACATCATAGGAAAGCGCATAAGGACGCCAGGAAAATACTTCAGACTCAGATATGATAATGGCAAGCCAACCAACAACCTGCTGGTCCAAACAAATGAATACCTTCATGCTTCTGTTAGGGCACGCATGCTTCTTCACGGGAAGAACCACGACTTGAAAACACAATATTTTCCTGCAGCTTTGGGCCACCCGAAATACGACGCCGAGCATAACTTGGTTGATGAGTGGGTAGCTCCTATGAAAAATCGTAAAAATCTGCGCTATCGTGATACAGGCCTGGAGGAAGACGATTTAGGAGTGTTTGAGAAGGAAATTGTGGACGAAGCGACCTGGAAAACACTGTCTGATCACCATTTCAATATCTCTCAATCAGCTCCAAAGTGAAGTATTTTTGGCAGATATTTTGATCTTTACGATGGTGCAAGCGTTCGGCGTGGGCGCTATTTTGGTCTGCCCGTTGCGATCACGCTTGGCTGACGAAGTTGGTATGCAGCGTATGCTATTGCATTCCAAGGAGTATTGCGCACCAGGGCTGACTACTCTTCATCCGTAAATCTGATTTGGCGACGCTCTCTAGTGAAATTCCTTGTTTACCGGCGCTTACGGAGCATTCCAACAGTTTTCTCCGAACTTACAGTCAAGTCTCTTGGTTCCTTGTATTTTCTTTGGCTGCTCAACTTTGATGCTTCTGTTTCTTCGATAACAATAATAAATAGGAACTTAAGAAATTCAGGTACGGAGTTGTATATTAAGCTGCCCACGAGACAGGGCGCCATCCAACCGCGAGCCGGATTCGCCCACTTCGGGCAAAGAATCTCATCATCACCATCTCAGCATTTCAGAATGTCCTTTGAAATACGCGACTCTATAATAGCCATGCAGGGTCAATATCTCCTGTGAGTGTTCAAAACGTCTTTCCATGGCTCGACTGTTGATCAAGTGTTCAACGTCAATGTTCTACATCGCAGTCAAGCTCAAAATGCTCACCTGAGCTCGAGTGTTTGCCAATCAACAAATCACCTTCAACATATATTCAAAAATCAGGACTCCATCTTTTTCACTATCCCCACCACATCATAGAAAGAGAAAACCTTGTCGGATTGCTCATAGCTGCATGGCCGCTCTCAAAGCTCTATATCCAAACATGGCCCAAACAACTAGCACCCACCATTCTTTCCATAGCCTTACCACCTCGGACATGAAACTCCTTACCAGAATTTTGTCACATCAACCGTCACCCCTGCACCCGTATGGTTCGTCTACTCGAGCCAAATATCGCGAGTTGACCAAAAAGGATATCGCCGAGCTCCCTGTTCACCTTAGGAAAGAATCCGGTCAAGGGAAGAGCCTGTGCAAGATGCATGTTGGACTTAATCCCAACATCATAGGCTCTATCTTCGAATGGATCCACAAACAAGTCGATGTCAGCCTTCCCAAAAGTCTTGCCGACCCTACCGACGCAGAGGTCGCCATATCGGATGCAGTTATGGAGCCGTTCCTCCATCTTCTGGACATCCGATCGATGTGGTTACCAACCTCCGGGCGCCGTTCCGTGCAGCGTTGCAGCAAAAGATGGGCCCCTCAATGGGATGGATGCAAAGCATGCATGCTGGCTCGCCTGGGTGGTGAGGAGGATATCGTCACACCGCTTCGGGCTTCTATCATCGCAAAACTTGATGTCGAGGATAAACCGAAAAGCCGACGTCTTGTTTGGCTGGCTGCTTTAATATATGGATGCTTCCCCGAGGAGGTTTTCCACCGAATCATGGACAAGTCCGAAAACTTGGGAATGGTTTTGAGAACGGCAAATATAGAAGCAGCTTACAGAAAGACAACAAGGCCAAATACGTCCCATACTGGAACACCACCACCATTTCACACGCCGACGAGCTCTCTTGCGATACCATCGAGATCTCCGGAAAGGCCTAGAACTTCACACGTGATGAAACCTCGACGTCCACCTCCTCCACCGCCCACGTGTTCTCGTGGTTCGCGGATACCATTCTTTTTGCGGCCCAAGACATTTAAACTTCCTCTCGGTGACACTCCAATTGCATCACCAATACTACCGCCACCGCTGCCACCGCCGCCGTCTTTTTCGCCCAGGCGTATGGATACACCAACACCTTTACCTGTCCCAAGGAACTCCGCCAGTGCCTCATCCGACACGCCACCTTCGCCGCCCCCCAAGGATATGAACGCCGATCTTCTCCACCGTATTGACTCGTTGTACAATGTTTACCACCCAATAAGAATTTCACCATCTTGGCCATCGAACGGACTGCCTGCCAAACATACATCATTACCCCGTCTCAACACAGATATGCGCAAACTTTCTGGTGCACGCCATGTCACTCCATTTCCTGCACCTGGGCGATCTAGCAGTGTCTACTCGCACTCTTCGCCACATGTTAATGGAGAACCGAGCCCACCCACTGCGAGTGAGAGTATTCATGCTGCTACGGAAAGGTCAGGGGACAGTACCCAGAGAAATGCGTTAAAGAGAAATTATGAGAAGCCGCGCAACGTTTTGGACTGGGCAACCACAACCACACCTACAGATGATTCGTTGGGGAGGGTTACGCATATCACATCACTGTCCACGCCAATACGGGACTCTGCCGAGGAATATCGACAATTCATACCTGAGCAGGAAGCAAAGTATCTAGCACCAACTCCGCCAACGAGACATCTCAGTGCAGAACGGGGAAGGAGTAGGTTCCGATCAAAGACTTCTTTGGACAGCGTCGAGGAACTGAACGAGACGCTCGAAGAAAAGGCGCACAAGGCCCTTCCCAAGAGATTGGAAAGTCGTGCCAAATTTCGACCGCTGTCCCCGAGCCATATGCGAAGACAATTCGATGTCAGGCTCAGTCCGCAAAGCGCGGGTGGGCATGGGTCGGCGAGTGGATACGCGGTTAACGCTGGAAGTGGTGGATTTGGAGCTCGCGAGAATGAATTTGGGCATATGAGGGCTAGATTCCGACCGGCTGTCCGTCCTGTTGATGAAGAGTATCAGAAATTGATCGATGGACAGAGGGAGGAGATGGGCGTGAGTGGGAATGGGATGAAGAGAGCGAGCATGGACAGCTTGAAGAACTTGCGCGAGAGATTGTAGGAGCAGGGAGAAAGACATTGAGAGAAGGGTGCTTAGAAGAATCCTTATTCATTGTATATTCTTTTGGGAATTCTGGTAAAAGCTGAGGCAGGGGATTCTCGCGATTGGTGAGGACATTGTTCTTATTGAATTTGTTCTTGGCCCTTTTGTACAACGCATACCGTTGTTCCGTTGTACGTTTCCAGTTCGTCGTCACATATATTCTCGGCAATTGTACATATAAATACCATCCCACTGCGTCCCTCTCTTTTCCAAATCTCCGATCATTCGGTCTACAGTTGAAAGTGCTGGATACTATCAATCAAAGAGCAGCTACCGAAATTTGCGCACTGGGCTGTTTATGAGCAAACAGAAGACATCTCTCTCCTTCGATTCTCCAGGTCCGTCCAGTCACCGCAGCTCTCTACGTCCTAACCATTTACACTCCCAAAGCGTTTGCGATTCCCGGACTGGCTGCTGATTCTTCATATCGGAGCGAGTCTGCCAGATACCGAGCCTGTGAGATCCGACATGAGGGATAGTAGAGGTTTTACCTCGTGATAGCAGGCTCCGGGTAGTTCAGCGTGCTGGGAATTAGTGGTTACTAGTTGTTGGGGAAGCCATAGGAAGGGAAGAGGAGAGGTCAGGCCGCGACACCCTGGGCCTGAACCATGGAGGGACCAATGCGACCCCCCGTCGGTCACGGGAAATGCGCATAGCAACGCTTATCGCTGCCGGCTGCCAGCTGCAGATCCTTGGCCAGCACCATGCAGCAATTGAAGCCGGAAAGCAGTGATGGAGACGAGGGAGCCCGTGACAGTGACAGCAGAACGACCAGAGGGAGACGACTAGACTGCAGTGAATTCCTATGCCAATACCAATGCCCATATACTCGATTTGCGTCCACAAAGGCAGCAATTCCCCCGTCACAGCTAGATCCAACCTGGAAATCGAGGTTCAAGGATTACCAAGTACCAACGCTCAAGACGGCCAACACAACAAAACAACCACGACTTCAAATTCACTGTCCGCCACTTCAGTCGCTTCCGACACCCAGCACGATCATTGCCCCGGGCGTGCGACGCGGGTGCCTTCGCCTCATGTAACCGCCAGCAGTATGTAAACACTCGTCCCGACGGCTCCAACATTCGCTGATACTACATCTATTCTAGGGGACTCCATCCACTCCTCCACTCGAGTCCCGTCATGTCAAACAAGGTACCCCCTCCGCAAGGTCCGCAGTTGGATCTGGGCAAGACTCTCGGATTGTACGACACGGCCAGCGTTCGCGAGAAGGTGCGCAAATGGAATACCACAGGCGCGGGAGTCGTGACTCCCGCCGATGCCGTGCCAGCAGAGTCGGACAAGGAAGACAGGAGCATTCGGAGTGCTGTGAGCGCCCCATTACCCGGCAAGAATTCAAGCGCCCTGAAATTGGACGTCGATGTCGTCGAGCCTTTGCGGATAGACAAGGTCCCTTCGCCTGCACCGTCCAAACTCGAATCCAAACCCGAATCCAAACCCGAATCCAAAGTTGCAAGCGTGGCGGCTGACGAAGTCGTGGTGATATTCGAGGACGAGGATGATGAGACTTCGGCGCCCGCAACAGAAGCGCTCTCCCCCACCCCGCCAATGCCTAAAATCGTGGAGCGCAGACCCAAAGCGGTTAGCAGGCTAGATGCTGAAGTGCGCGAGGCCATATCTCCCAAGAAAAGAGTCGTTAGCGATGGCCATTGGCGCAGGAAAAGGTCACCTCTCAAAGCTGCCGCTCCTGCTCCACCTCCATCTCCCCCCAAGACGAAGATCAAACCTGACGTAGGTTTGGCCTGGGTGAGACCGCCACTCCTTCCACGAAAACCCGAAGAACCAGATCCTCCCCCCAAACCGAGACCTGCACCAAAGCCTATCAAAGTATACTCGGGACGGCCTCGTGCAAAATCGGCTGGCGTGCTGAGATCGGACGAGGACAGCGCTCTCAACCGAGGTGGAGACGAGCCTATTCGTGTCAAGACGCCCACAACCCCACATACAAGGCCTTCGCCTCGTATGTCAAGGGCTGTTGTAGAGGAGCGGCAACCGAAGTCGTATGAAAGCGACGAGGATGTCACGCCCAGACCTCTTTCGGCCACCAAGCGAAGGCCAAGCTACGACCGTACCCTCGGGGATTCGTGCTCTAGTCCAGAGGATAGGCGAAGGAGGAAATACTCTTATGCAAAGAGTGGACCCAGCTCGAACGATGAGAATCCCAAACATCGAACTTCCCGGCGAAGTCCTAGCACTGAAGAACATCAAGATAGCTACAAGAGAGGGAGACGGTCTCGCGGAAGGAAACCGTCCGTACACTCAATTAGTGATGAAGGATCGGGAATCCTTCGTAGATCTGAGCGGAGGGGGAAGAGCGCAGATGCCGAAAGGCTGGAGGAGTCAGACATCGAGCCAGACAGTACGCCACGAATTCTCACGAACAACGACGATGAAGCCGCGCACAGAAGAAAATTGTTTCTACAAGAACACTCTCAATTTTCACCAGAGACAACTCGATCCGCAGACCGGAAAAGAAACAGGTTACGGAAGAAGTCATACTCTCCGGGCCAAGTCTCTCCATCGCCCGTAGTAATACTCGCGGCAGATACCCCTTCTCGTGTTCCCAGCGTGGAGGCCTGGTTGACCACCACGCCCGATCCGTTTCTTGAACCTGCTGGGGAGGCGAAGAAGTCGAAGAGAGTCTTTTCATTCGAACCCCAAGCCAGAGATGCTGCTACCGAAGTCTCGACGGAAGTCTCCACGATAGCCACTGAGAGCAGTTTTCTGTCCGAAATATCAGAGCCACGTGATAGAAGAGCTTCTGGAAGGATCAACGGGAGAGAGCGTGTCTCCACCAGCAAACGAACCAACGATCGTCATGTGCGCGCGCTCTCAGAGCCAAGCGAAATATTAGATGATGATCAGACCGAATGCTCAACGGCAACGTCTGTATCAACCCTCAAAAGACAAGGAGCTTGCCGCGCGTCTCAGTCACCCACGAAAGGCCGCGTGAAGTCTGCTTCAGCAGCCAGAACATACACTGACAGCGACGCGGCTTCTTCAGCGAAGACTTCTTCGGTGGAGTCCGCGGCCTTTGATCACCCAGATCTCATGGCTAAAAGAATGTTTCCCTCGACTGGAAAGCGATTATCGACGATTGCTTCGGTAGAAACGTTCAAATCTAAAGCCCAGCCAGCGCCCTCAATCTACTCGGAAACGTCTGAGATGACTGCATTGCCCCCACTTCCAGACTTATCTGATCCGAGCGTGGTGTCTGCGTCCAGAAGCCGCGCAAGCATGAAGAAGAAGCTAGCGAGCCACGCAGACCTCCTTTCCGTGCTCTCAGTGCCTGCATCGAGAAGCAAAAGTATCGTTTCGGCAAGGAGCATCCGCACTCATCGAAGCCGTTTGGAAACTGCGACTTTGGAAGACCTGATGAACGAGTTGACATCAGATGAGGCAAAATACATGCGAGAGCTGCGGACGCTCGCCGATGGAGTTGTACCGATTCTTTTGAAGTGTGTGTTATCCAAGTCCGATGCTGCCATTGCGGCGGGCCTGTTCAGACGTGCTCCATCATCAGACAAGGAAGCTATCGCAGAGGCGTCCAAGGCCATCCACGACATGAGCGTCGCTATCCAACGGCTCAAGGGCGTTCATACCAGCATCCCAAAGGACGACCATTTCAAGTTTCTCATCTGGGCTCAAAGGGCTTTGAATGTATACGAGGGCTATGTCAAAACCTGGAGAATGGGATTCCAAGATGTGGTAGTGAGTCTTGCCGTTGAGGGTGAGGAAGCGACCGTCTCCTCGCCCAGGACTGCTGAGAGTGGTTGGGACCAAGGACTTCCCAGAAATGATGAGGGTTATATCGTTGATGGAACCGGAGAGAGAGTGGACGTCGCGTACTTGCTCAAGAGGCCGCTCGTTCGTTTGAAGTTTCTTACAAAAACCTTGAAGGTGGGAACAGCGGCGTGGAAATTCTCGTGCATCACGCTAATATCATTCAGGGCATTAACATCAAGAAGCCCTCCGAGCAGGCTGATATTCTCACCACTAAGTATCAATCGCTCATGGATCGTGCGAGGCAAAGGGTCGAGGAAGAGAAGGCTAGGATGGAAGATGAAGCAGCTGCATTGATCGATGCCACGCGAGCTCGGGATCCGAAAAGTCTAGCACCGGTCACAGGAGTCAAAATCGACGCTACGCGATGTCTCATTGCAAGAGACTTCTTTGATCTCAAACTTCGACACTCCACTGGCCAGCAAGTAGACTGCAGGGTTGAGTTGCTCAAACGAGACGACGCTCCCGGCAGAGGAACCAGTGGAGACATACTGATATGTGAGATCGATGAAACTGGGCGGTGGTTACTGTTTCCCCCAGTACAATCCAATCGCATTTCTGCTCGAGCCGGTGATGAGCCTGGTGAGATTGTGGTGATGATCCGAGGAGTCGCGTCTAGCGGGAAGGAGTGGGAAGAGCTACTTTACCTTAAAACTGCTGACGAAGAGATCAGATTTGAATGGATACAAATGCTCGGTCTGTCGCCAGTACCACCTCAATTGGAAAGAATCAAGAGTTTCAAGGCAGCCGCTCCACGGCCTGCCAGTAGTCATGGTTCGTCGCATCTGTCTGCGTCAGCTCAGTCCACCACTCCGCCAAAGAGCCGCACTCCCAGTCCAACCCAGGTCGAAATACCAATTGGAGAGCAGGCTGGATCAGGATCCAGAAAATGGGGTCATGATACTTCTGATTGGCGCTACGAACCATCTACAGCATCTACAGTATCATCTGTTCTCAGTTCCGTGCTCAGTAGTGAAAGAGCGACGATTCAGCCTAAGAGACGTGCAAGACGATCTAGGAGCCCGGGTTCATCACATGCGTTTTCATCTTCATATACTGCTAGCGACGTTTATCAGGCACCGCGAGCCACAGACACTAGGTCGCCTCTCAGTGAGTCAAGCATACGGAGAAGTCCTGACGAAGCTCTGCGAGAACCGGGCTCTTCCAATCTAAAACGAACGAAAGCTGCTCGCTATAGATCTGGCCCCCCTACTCCTATCAAATCGCCCATCACCGATGATCGTCAAGCACCACGATTTAGCTCAAGTCCGGGCATCAATCAGTCACGTACAGGCGATCGGTCGGATAACAAACCTCGCAAACGTTCTGGCCAAAAAGGATTTAGTGTGTGGATTCCAGGCTCAGGAGCTCGAGAGTCTGATGAGTCCTCGGAGGATGAAGACTCTACGGTATCCTCATACCTTTCCGGCCGACCCCCACTGCATCGAAAGACTTCTTCCGTGCCGTCAATAAGCCTTCCCACAATTCCAAAGCGGAAGAATGCTGAACCGGCTCAACCAAAATCAGAAATGCGAGACGTGTTGCTTCCTAAACCGTCTTATCAAGAAGTACCCTCCACCGCATCTTCCAAGCTACAGAAAAGACAAATATCCGCTTCCAAATCACTGCCCACGACACCTGTTCAAGACCGGCCTCCTCCTCCACCACCACATCGAACTCCGAGTCAACAGCAAGTCAAATCCGCCCCCACACCAATTTTCAAACCCACCTCCCAGGTGAAGCGAAGATCCTCGTCTCCCCTGAAGCACGAATACCAGCCATCGTCTCCTTCACTGTCCTCCGAATATAGTAGCGAGGACAGCGCGTCGCAGTACTCAGAAGAGTCAATGACAGAGGAGTCGTCTGGAGATGAGGTTGGTGATGGTGCTTATGATGGTGACGATATCGCCAGTTCGCTGATGTCATCTCTGGTATCGAAGACTGCATCAGCTCCAGTCCCAGTAACCCGAACTTCTCCACCAAAGCCCGCCGTCACACCTCCAGAGACTGTTTACTCACAGCCGAACTCGACACTCAAGCCTTCGGAGTCTGCCAGCCAAGGAGGATACCGGGGTGTCCCTTTGCAGGTCAGCAAGGTCGCAAAATCCGTTGCAGCCATCTTCTGTTGGAACAATGACCGAGGCCAGTGGCAGATTTTGCATCCAGATGAGTGCAGCATCGTCATCTCTCCAGGACTCATCCAGGCGTTTGAGATGTCGTCCGAACATTCGACAGACGTTGTGCCAGCTGGCAGGCCTCTCATTGCCCAGGAATTGACGCCTATCGTTCCACTCAGAAAAGGAACTGGATTAGACATTACCATTAGATCACCGGCGACGCCAGCATCTAGATTGCATCCAGGAAACAACATTATGTACCGCGGTCGTTCACTGGAAGAAATTGATAGGTTCTATACCTTACTCAATCGGGCGCGCATCAATAATCCAACATATATCGCTCTTCAGAATGCCCGACCGCCGACTGGAGAAAGTTCGTGGGCCTCGGTGATGAATCAGAACGTTGGCGTTGCAGGTGGTGGATCAAGTTCATGGTGGCAGTTTGGCAATTCGACCCGCCGCAGTAAATCATACAGAGCTTCTACTCGCGCGCCTAGTACTGCAGGAAACACTGAGTCCTCTGTTGGCACCATGTCATCCGTCACAAACGCCATGAAACGTCTCTCTGGTTTCGGTAAAGCGCGAACGTCACTTTCGCGAGACGGTGGCTCCGACGAAAGTGGCGGGAGCGGCGGTCACAGTCCTATCGCCTTTGTTGACCCAAGAAATCCGGGAGACGGTTTGGGACCCATGGGACCAAGCCTCGGTATCACCAATGCAAAATGTCGTCTTTACGTTCGTCAACCCAAGGGTGGCAAATGGCAAGATCTGGGCAGCACAAGATTGGCAATCATGCAGAAAGAATTGGATCAGGGCATCAATACGCCAGCGATGATTCAAACAGGTGTCGAGAAACGAATCATTGTTAGCGGGAAGGGTAAAACCAAACTTGGCGGCGGTGGCGGCGGACAAGGCACTGTTCTTTTGGATGTTACGCTTGGGGAGAGTTGTTTTGAACGCGTCGCGAGGACGGGTATCGCAGTGAGTGTCTGGGAAGATGTTGTTGGTTCGTCTGGTGGTGTTGCGGCGACGGGTGGTGTTACCGAGAAGAGGATCAAGGTTTATATGATTCAGGTATGTGCCAATGGTCCGGTGATGTGATGTCGTGGTTGAGGTTTCTACTAATGCCAGTGCAGATGAAGAATGAGCGCGATTGCGCATTCACCTTCTCGCTGTTGGGGAAGTTGAGGTATTGACCTGGAGCTCTCAGAGCAAGAGATGGGGATCATTCGTCTTTTCATCGTGTTTGCGGCGTACAGCATTTGAAGCATTTTCTGGCGATACCAAGTCAAGTTTTTCTGGCGGTATTCTACTCCGTTTATTCGGGTTTTCGATCTTGGGCCTCGGCGTCGGTGTTGACTGGTAGACAATATTATAGAGAAAGGGATACCGAGATCTATCCATATACCCCAACGATTTTTTTTTCGCATGGTGTTGGTCGGTGGGTAGACATGGGAGGATGTGGTGCATATACCCAAGAGAAAAGAGAAATACTAATGGAATCCTTTATCGTATTCAATTTGATATACCTCGCAGCGGCAGGATTGCGAATATGTTCTCGAGGATTGAGTGACTCGGCTCCGGCCTGTGAATCTGAAGAACGACATGATGAGAAAGTAAGAGGATTGGATCATGCAGCAGGGTACGGCTTCAGCTTAGAATCACGACGCCTGGATCAGATGGCTGCACTCACTTTTTTTGCAAAGAGCTCAGTTTGGTGTGACGAGCTCTGTAACTCGTACGACGGGTGAGGACAAGCTTGACAGCGATCGACGACGCTTGAACGAGCGCCGTTGATATATATGTAAGACTACCATCTCCAACATCTAGCCGCGGTGCCAGTCGCTTTATTCGGAGTTTTTTTTTTATCCAAACCTTGGGTTCTGGAACCATGTTTGGTTGGCGAGGGTTACGCGCTGACTGAGCTCAGTCTGTAATTACAGATATATATGTGTGTGGAATCGGATCTCCAACCAGCCCAACAGCTATGACAAGCTCAGCTTGCCCATCTTCCATAGTCTAGTGGTCATGATATCCGCTTGTCACCGTCGGAGCTACGCGGATGGCCCGGGTTCGATTCCCGGTGGGAGAGTCACACTCAACCAGCACCCCGCCATACTCTTTTTTTCGCTTTCCCCCCGCTTTTCTATGTTTTCCCCTTCTTTTTTCCTTCCTACTCCTATCCTTTTCTCTTACTTTTCTCCTCTCCTTCTTTTCTCCTCCTTTTCTCCTCCTTTTCCTTCCTCTCTTAATGTAATTTCTATAATTATAGTTTATATTCTTCATTATTAGAACTAACATTTTGCGACGTCACGGGGAACACAGAGTCCGGATGTAGACGCTATACGAGGTTCTATAATTACTTTATTCTTAGTAATAATTGTAAATAATACTATATAGACCTTTATTAGATAGTTACTATAGTTCTCCACTTCTACGGAAAACTTATTTTTTACTACCTATATTATAAATTATCTTATCTACTACTAATCTAGCTCTCTCTTATCTATAAAAAATAACTTACTACTATATTACCTTAGTTACCCGCTTCCGTAGAAGGGCTATTCTAGCTAAAGTAGGGGATCTTATCTAGAAAGGAGGGACTTATTAATTTAGTCTTACTTCCTATAGAAAGCTCTATTTACTACGTTCCCTATCTCGTTTAATAGACTTACTTAATAATCTCGTCCTACTATTATATTATTCTATTACGTTATCCTACTAGTACTTCGTTATCTAGTAACCTTATCTACTTATTTAGTACGAGTACCTCTAGCGCGCGTAGACGAAAGCTTTTAGAAGGTTATCGTAGTAAGATTTAAAAGTTTCCGCATTATAATCCTAGTACTACGCCGAAGATATACTCGAGGTACTACTCGCTTATCTATAAGCCCTAAAGGTTAATTACTATAGTAAGTTTTACTATACTATAGTTAACTTTCTCCTTAGCTAGCTAGCTAAGAAGAGTCTTCCCTATCTAACTATACTCCGCTTAATAGTTAGCGAGAGGTTAATTATAGCCGTGTACTATACCTAGCTCGCTTAGGTAATATCGTATTATCTCTATTATTATCTATACTATCTCTACTACGTTTATTACTCTTACTTATATACCGGGATAGTTAGTCTAATCTAGATCGCGTATCTAAGTTATAACGGTTCCTCTCCTTACTAACTAGTTCTTCTACGTAACTATTCTTTTAAGAATTTAACTCGAGCTCGAATAGGGGAATCTACTATAATATCTATTAAAGTAAGATAAGATACTATTCTACTTTCTCCTTAGTAATCCAATAATTCTTTATTAAGAGAACGTACTCGCTAATACGATTATTTCGGTTCTTAATCTACTAGAATATTTCTTTAGTTCTATTTAGCTCTAATCGCGCGTCTAAGAGCTTTTATTAGAGGGTTTATAGAGGGACTCTAGACTTTTATAGTCTAGCGATACCCTATTTAATTAATACTACGACCCGCTTTACCGCCTTTATATACTTCTTAGCTCTTTCTCTTTTAGCCGCCTACTACTAACTATAGTTAATAGAGTATAAAAACTCCTTTATCTCCCTATCTCTTAGTATCCCCAAATCTACAAGCTTCTTCCAAGCCTTATTATTATATCGCTAGCCCCTTCTCACGTTAGCCGAGAAATCTTCGTACTATATATACTCGTAGTTCAAGTATTCGATCTATATTATTAGTTTATCTTATTAGGAAAGGTCTTAATCGAGCTAAAATGTCCGTATAAATCTATTCCTCTATAAACGCTCCTTCGCGGCTTAAGTATACTCCGGAAAGCCTATACCTCCTTAGAATAGGCTATAGCGTCTAGTAAACTCTTCCTAGTTATCACGGGTCCTTACTATTATAAGTACCCTTTTATGCCCAAATTACTACTCCCTCGCATAGCGCTAGACCGTACGAAAGTACTACTATCGCCCTACTTATTACTAAAAAATACCTCTCCAGTTATTATCCTAGAGAGCCCCGATTTACTAGAATAATAGAATCTCGCGATCCTTACTAGGATTCTTAACAATATCCTCTATATACTCTAATAGGTATAACGGCCGACTACTATTATCTACGAGCTAGTAGAAGGTCTCGGTCTCGTACTATTTATCCTTAAGGTACTCTTCCTCTTCTATTAAGGGCGGTATAGTTAAGGTAAGGGAAGGGGATCGAGCGGCTTATTCTTTATAGGTAGGGCCTTCGAGGAGTTAGGTAGTTAGTTAGTAAGTATCGACTAGACCTAATTTAACTATTTCTATCGTCCTATTCGCTCGGTCTCTTAAATCTAGTAAGCTATATTCGCTAAATAGTAAGCTACTAAATATTTACTTAAGTCTTTAAAGAAAAGGCTTATTATATATTAGAACGTTAGGATCTTAAACGTCGATTGTCCTCCCGTATTCTTTAATATATCGGTCGAGTTCTTCGTCGTTATACGCGATAATTTCACTCGCCTATAGCTTTAGCCGTGTAATTTAAGGTATCTTAAGGCCTAGTAGTTTAATAGAAGAAGTTAGATATTCGTTATATTATAGTAGTAAAGGCTCGCTACCTCGGAGCTACTCTTTCTATATCTTTTAGCCTTAGGTACTAACCTTTAGAGGTACTAACCTTAGCGGCTACACCTAGGCGCCTCGCTATTAGATTTAGTTAACTATAGCTAATCGTACCCTTATAGCCTACTATAGAGCTATATCGAGTATAGAATTCCATCTCGATTTAGATTAGCTCTAGAACTAGTAGGTATCTTAGGTTATAATAATAATATAGACTATCTCTCCTCGTAGTTCATCGCGAATTTATATAGTTATATCCTCACTCCTTATTTACCACACTTTACTAATAATAATAATAGACTTAATTACACGCTTATATCCTTACGATAATAAAAAGTATAAATTTACTAAAAACGCGATCTACTTTCGCGAGAACCGCTCTCGATTTATCGATACCCCTATGGAAATCCTAACGCCCGGCCGCTAGAGTCGAGAAACGATAGCCCTATTAGATAATAATAAAGAAGAGTCGAGAAACTACGACGAAGTAACTAACGACCTTTAATACCAACCCTATCTATAATAGATATTTAGCTAAGGCCTAAAGGGTAGTAAGGGACTTATATTTAGCTATAGCTTAAATAGTAATATCGTACTACCCTAGCTTAAGAAAATTAGTCGCGAGTACTACTACCTAATATTCGACTTATAATATAGGCTCATTTTAAGAGACACGTCGACTAATAGGACCACCGTGAAGTATAGTATAGAAGGAGTAATAAGAAAGCGAAATTTCACTTAGATTATTGGTAGCTACGAGGCTCTAGATCGATATAAGGTTATTATTATCTATATCTATTAGTAGCTTAAATTCCGAATTGTCGTTACTAAGTATAATACTTCCTTAGATATCTACTAGGCTAACGTTAACTATTTCCTTGATAAGATTAAGGAGAACTTACCTCTAGGCGGACTTAAGCTTATAAGCCCGGTAAAGATAGTACCTACTAGCTAACCTCAAACTCCTAGGATCTAAACTCTAATATTAAAGAAGGGGCCTATAAAGCTAAACGAAAATTCTATTCTACTAAAGCGAAGAAGGCTTAGTAAGGGTACCTATATAGCTATTACCTACGATTAGGACGTTAGTACTAGTACTTACTATACTATTAAGGAATTCTTCAATCTAACGAAGTTCGATTAGGAAGGTAAAGCGTTACGCCTAGGAAAACTCTTATATATAAGTTATCCCACGAACTCTCTACGCGTGAAAAATTCTAACCTTATTAGGACTATATCGTCTAATTTATTACAATAATTAGAGAACCGAACCCTATAATAATCCTAGAATACCTCCCCTTCGGAGACCTTAAGAATTAGTACTTATAGCGACGTCTCTCTTATATAGACGTATTACTAACCTTACGTTAAAGCCTCTCTATACTTAACTACCTCTACTACTAAAGTCTACCACATATGCATCGCGATATTAAACTAGAAAATATACTTATTTAATCTCGAGATCCGATATATATAAAGCTATTAGATTTTGGACTTTTAAAGAAGAGTAACTATATAAATACTATCTACGGTATAATAACTTATCTTACTCCGGAAGTCTATCGTTCTCGCTATAAGAGCTATTCTAAACGCGTTAATATATAGTCTTTAGGCGTTATTATCTTCTAGTATAGATATAGCCTTCCCAAGCCTAGCTCTAGGTAGGGGGTAGAATAGTATAAATATATTATTTACGAGTTATATAATTTATATTCGGATAAGGATAACCTAATCTAAATTTTAACGGGTAGTATACTTATTATAGAGCCGAAAGCGCAAGCTTCTACTAGTCTATACTTATAATAAGTTATATAGATACCTATCTAGTCTATTACCTAAACGCCTACCTCGTATAGGCGGTTAAACTACGATACTACCTTTAGTAGTAAATGCGAAACGACTATACTATACGACTATAGCGTACTAGTAGGGTTTAAGCCGAATATACTAGAAGACTATATAGCTACGAGAAATTACGAGACGATCGGCTAGACGTATTAATAGATTATATAAATCCATCGGCCACGTAACTATACTAGTCGCACGAATTCGTTGGCAAGACGAAATAATCGGTCACGCGAATTAATTAGTTAAATAGATCGAAAAGAGTATTACTTAGAGATTCTTCGTAATTTAGAGATCGAAAGGTATATTAGAGCTTTAATAGGGAAGTCTATACAAGGTAGTTCTACTAATATAGTATACGACCCGCTCCTCCTTTATCGAGACTCTAAGATCTAATAATATATTAGCTCGAAGGCTCCCTACGAATCCGCCGTACTAATTATCGCGGAAAAGCGGAAAAGGTTATAGGCGCCGTTATCCGCGTTATTAAATTCATCTAGGAGACGTAGAAAAAGAAGTTCTACCCTAGTAGTAAACTTATAGTTATACTACTTTCGTAATTCTAAAATCGATAAGTATATTATACTAACTTCGATATTATAACTATCTTAAGAAGCTCCCGAGTCTATACTAGACTTATCTTAGTCCACACTCCACTTATTTAGAGATAGTTAGTTAAAGGACGCGAAATGTATTAGCTTATCCGTTACTAAACTATAGAATTCCGAATTAGAACTAAATAGCTAGATAATATCTAGTACCTAGTAATCGGCGGTCGTTATTACTTAGGATATAAATATAACTACGATAGAATTAGCTCTTATAAATTAATTATATAGCTAAGCTTAGTAAATAATCCGGCTATCCCGAATAAAGTCGTCGAATAAAGTCGTAATAAAGTCGTTATAATACGTAGGTGCGATAGTTATATAAATTTAAGGAAAAAATATAATAAGAAATAGCCTTGCGGAGTTTATACTCGAAAGGGATATAATTATACTTATAATGAGGTTATAGAAGTACGTTAACTTTATAACTACTCTATAAAACTATTACTAACACCCTCTATAGCGGGCTTAGGCGGATGGGTATACGAAGGTCGAAGTTAAGGGTAGGTAAATTTTAAAGAGAATATCCGGATATAATTAACTATTAGGGGCTAATCTAGGTTATATCTAGTTGCGTAAAGTAGATAGATTTCTAAACCTAAGCGACATTTTAAGAATTACTAGTAAATATAATATCCCTGCAGGCTAGACTTATTAGGGTATATCTAAGGGGTCTTTATATCCTAGAGGAAGATAGGCCTATTAAGAAGTAACGCTAGATTTCTATTAGTAAGTATTACCTTATCTTGAAGATAGTATTAAGGCGCTACTAGACTTACTATATAGAGGATTAAGAAGTTAAGAATAATACTAGTAGTATTAGGTAAAACTATCAAAGTATATATATTCTTATATTACGTATTAAACTCTACTACTAAAGCTGAACTCCTCATTCTTAATAGGGCTTCACGTGAAATCTATTATCGAGCCATGCCGCTTAATATACTACAATTATAAGGAAGTACAGCTAATTAGTTATCGTCAAATTTCTAAATACGAACCCACGGTAAGATACTATTACTACTACTAGTACTATCGCTATTACTAGTATAATTATAGTATTACTTTAGCGGAAAGGCTCCGAATAGTATAAGGTTAGGCGTCTAGTTAGATATAGGTACGCTATATACTAAGGTAAATACCTAGATATAGATCTAGAAACTAGCTCCCTAATTATAAAGAACTAGCGTCAAAGCCTATAGTAAGCGGTCTAGACTAGGTTAATCAATTATATCCTATCGATTAGAATATTAATTAGAAGTTATAATAAGACTAACGGGCGCTTGTAACTTAGCTTAAAGTAGCGCTATTACTTAATATCTTACTTAGTTTCCTCTAAGAAGCCTACTATATTATCTTTAACGTAGCTTTTAGGATTACTAGAATCCAGCTCTTATTATTATAATTAAGCTTTCCTAACTTTAATCTCCTACCGAAGGCGGTCTGCCTACAATCTCTTTATTACCCTATAGATAGGAATCTTTCTTTCCTCTCTTTGTAGGAGGTGCGCAAGGCTCGTGTATAGTCGTAAAACGAGGTATATATAACGTCTTTAACCGCTACTTCTAGAGAGTTAACTACTTGTTTCTACGAAAAGTCGATTCGTAGAAGGTAATAGTAAAGGTGCTAGCTACTTAAGGTATTTACTAAGTTTATCTATCGAGAAGTATTATCTACGCTACGGGGGATATAGGTCCTAGTATTTTCGGTAGGGATAACTAGGCCTAACCGACTATTTCTATAGAGGAAATAAAATACTATAGTAAACTTAGGCTCCTCGTTAGAACTCTCTATACTTTTATTTAGTATTAGACGAGATAATATATACTTAAGTTCATTCCTATACGTGCGTAATATACTACTCCGTACCCTAATTAAACGACTCGATCGCTACTAGTACGACGTTAACTCTCTACAATCTACTTCTTCTACAATTTACTTCTAATCCTAAATAGTTCTCTACTTCGACTCCTCGATTCGATATAGTAAGTTACTAGTCTTCCTATAAGGAATTTATTACGATCCTATATACTTTAAATATAAGATTAGACTACGTAGTTTTCTTTTCTACTTAGGCTACTTTAATATCCTAAGTAATTAGTATAACCTACGGCCTAAAACTCTCTAGAGATTGTTCTCGTCAATAAATATATTACTATTAACTAGGTAGGAGACTTCCGAGAGGGCATAGTACGTATTCTAGATCTACTTCCTAGAATAAGTAGAAGAGCTTTACGGACTACTAAATCTAGAAGGATTACTTCGACTCCCGATAGAACTCCGCTAATATATCGTCAATCTTTCCTAGCTATACGTAATATACTCTATAGTAGTATCTCTAGTAGAAGCGAATAGTCTTCGTAACTCGCTTAGTTTTCGCGAACTATACGAACTACACGAACTATACGAACTATACGAACTACACGAACTATACGACTAGCTCTTCGTTTTTTCTTCTAGCCGCGTATATTTAACGCGTATTACTCTTACGGGGGTTTCTTACGTCTTAGATATTAGCAATTCCGCCTCGTAAGAGCTAATCTAGGAAGGCGACCCAATTACCGGAATTATAGTTAGTTCGGATAGTATTAGTATAAATGATATTATTATAGAGGGAAGTAAGACGATGGCGACGAAGGACCGTCAAATCCGCGTATAATAGTATAAGTTTCTCAAGCCTTATACTAGAGAATCCTTAGATTATATAACTATACGTTAGAAGGTATAATATTATAAAGTATCTAAAAAACCTCGCTTATAGACGTTAGGCTCTTATATAATATATTAATACGGATAGAAAGCTATAGCTATATTAGGATTGTCTTTTTCCCCCGCTACTATATAACTAATATAGTCTAGATCTTAGCAAAGGTCCGCCGTTATTTATAAGATATATTGAGATTTATAAGGATATAACTAATATTATAGTTACCTATAAGAATAGCCTTATATATATATCTTCCTATCGTCGATAGTCTTTTCCGCCTCTATAGGTATATATACGAACTAACTCTACTAGCGATAGCTTAGTCTAGACTTACTTTTCGCTAGCTCGAGAGGAGTCGATCTCTACCGTATAGATACGCGAAATAGCTGGTAATTCTTATATACGCTCCCCGACCGTAATAGTAAGCTACCTTAAATCCTAAATATACGGATAGCTCTAATTAAAATACTAGCTTAGAACTTCGTCCGGAAGATATATATACTTCGGACCTTATATCCTAGAGTACGAGCGCCGGCTTTTCGTCTTCTACTAACTTAGCTTCCGACGAGCTGAAGCTACCGGGTTCTACTTTAACGATCTTAGCGTAAGAGGCGCCTCTAACTTTATTTTCGCTGTGGCTTATATTACTTTAGAGAGTCTATAGAGTATATACTAAGATTATAGCCCTTTAATACTAGTTATTATCGGGAAGCCCGAGAAATATATTATTAGAGAGTAGTTCTACTCTAAGGCCTATCTCAATAGCCTTACGCGAATATAGCTTTATATTAATTGATACCGCCTAAACTCTCTATATATTAGTTTACTATTAACGTATAGTAACGGATACTAGGAAATATTAGGCTAGTAGCGATTCAATCTTACTACTAAAATAGTTAAGATTATAACTAGCTTTTATTTATATTCGATACGAGATAGTAAAACGTCGTATGTGCGGGATGTTCGGTTAAGGGAGGATAGTAGGGTATAAGAGGAAGAGGTTTAGTATTATATTTCGGTATCGGACACGCTATCTTAGTAGTTCAATTCTTAAAACGTAGAAGTATTTACTAAGTCGTCCTAGAATTAATATTAGGTAGGTAGTAAGGGATCTATAGACGGAGAGGAGGTATTAGTAAATTAGTAGTAAGGTAATCGTCAAAGTATCTAAAGTAGTTTAATAGGGTAAGGTATTATACCTTTAAGTTAAAAATCCTACTCTATAATAGCTAAAATAGAATTATACAAGATATAGAAAGTACTATCTAGGAAGACTTCCCTATTTAGGTACCTAGCTACTACTATTCTAGATATAATTAGGGTTCTCTATCGAGATATAATAATAGCTATCCTAATGCACACTAATAGGTATCGTTATAGATTATTACGCCGGAGTAAATTATTCTACTATAGCCTGTATTATAATAGGCTACGCCGTAGACGATATTATTAAACTTAGCTAATAGGCCTAAGTACCGCTAACCTATATATAATCGGTCCTAGTAGTCGAACGATAATAGAATCTATCCTAACGAGTCCCTATAGGCGCGCTTGTCGAAGATTATAGTACTAGGGTATTTAAGGGCGTAGGCTGTAGTACTAAAGGACTAGAGGTACTCGGTAAAGGGACCGGGGTACTATTAAGTTATAAGTAGAGTACCTAATACTAGGTAAGGAATACTACTAATAGTATATAGCCTATCTTATTACTACCTTAACTATAGAACTTAGAAGGTAGGAAGAGTTTTATTTATTAGAGACTATTTTTAATACGATAAGCTTCTAAAGAATTTATATTAATATAGGAGTCGCGGTCCTCGTATCGTTACTTTCTAAATAAGGGATTTATACTAGAACCCTTCTCAAACTTCTAGAGCCTTATAGTTATTCCTAGTATTATTATAGTAAAGATATATAAGAAGTTAGTACTCTTATAATATATCGCGTAAGCTTTATATACTTACCCTTCTACATCCTTTATATAAGTCGTACTCGCTAAGTACTTTTTAGCCTCGTGGAAAATAAGGACTCGTGGAATATAACTAGACGCCTTAAAATATTTAACGACGAGGTCGACACGCCGGAGGGGATTAGAGGAGGCGGCGGGCTTTCCTAGATCGACGTAGAATACCTTTTTAGTAAATATAACTTTGCTTAGATAGTAGTTCCAAAAAGATTAAGACTTATATTCGTCGTTCGCGTTTCCCTATACGATTTAGTAAAGGCTAGTCAAATATACGTTATTACTAAGAATACTTATCTTCGCGTAGTAAGACTCGATATAAAGGTTATTATTGCCGGCGATTTTATAGTTAGAAATCGACGTAATAGAAAGAGGATGCGGTAGAATATAGGTAGTAAAATAGAATAGTTAATTCGTGTATTTAGAAGTTCGTTTATTATCGAGATATATATTTACTAGTTTATTAATAGTAGAGTAGATAAGAATTATAGGCTACCTTAATAGTAGATATAGTATAATATAAGAGGCCTTGCCGACTATATACCGACTATATACTAACTATATACCGACTATATACTAGCGATGCAAGCTATACTAAGCCGTGCCGATAGATATAAGTCACGCTAAGCCTTACCGACCGTATACCGACTATATACCGACAGCTACAAACGCTACCTTTGGAAATCTATAGACGTGTAATAATAAAGCCTCCTAGCCTGTCGGCGTATACGGAAAACGTATAAGACGTGAAGAATTAGATTAAAATGAGGTTTTAAGATAAGGCCGCTCCTAGCTTAAGGTATAGGACTTCCGTATACGTCTAAAGTTTACTACCGGTAAAATAAATTAACGTAAACGGGGCGAATAGTTTAAAGTTAACTTTTAAAGCGTAATAGAACTTAAGCCTTATAGACCGAGCTATTAAATATATAATAGATACTCCCTCTAAAAATTCGTAGTATTATTTATAATAGCCTTGCTAAAAACGTTTATAGAAATCGAGTTTTAATATAACCTATACGTAAAATTATAATGAAGAGACTATTAGTCTAGATATATAATAATAATTCTTACTATTACTATAAATATCGACTTTCACGTATATTCGCTCTCTTAGCGGCAAAATTATAGTCCTCTAATAGGGGGGTCGTATAGGCGCTAAGAGCGTTAGGTTACCTAACGTACTAGGAGTAAATTATCGTAACTCCTAAACGCGGGTTTCTTCTTCCGCATTACTAAGAGCGATATTCGAACGCTATATAACTATAACGCGAATAGACGAAGTACTCTAACGTTGGTAGCAACGTTATACCATTAATAATAACGCTTTTAGAGAGCTTGTCTCTATCTTAGAGGCCTTAAAGTTACTTAAGTCTTCTCTATACAGCGCTAATTTACTTCTAGAGAACTTGCATTTCGCCCCTAGAAGCTAGAATAGACCCTCGAACCTCTAAACCGATCCCCCCAGTTTCTCTACCCTTTGTTAAATTAATTACAATCTTTAACTTAAAGCTTTTAGGGAACTAAATTTAACTAGTAATTAGCTTACCAATTATTCTACGCCTATTAATTATAGTTTCAATCTTCTTAACAGAGACGGTTAACTATTCTAGGATATAGAGTTAACTAAGCCTTTTAGCGAGGAGATCTACTTAAGTAATATTTCGACTAACTTATTACCTACGCCTTAAGAGCTAGTACACGTCGCTCCCCTTTTATCCGAGCCCGAATAGAAAGAACTATCTTGCATTCGTTACTAGAAGTAGAAGAAAGTAGTATAAAATTTATAGACTATTACTCCCTAAATACTAACTAGCTTAGTATAAGCTAATAAATAATAGTATCTATAAGTACTATATAAAAGCTAATATTCTATCTTAAGTTTACCTTCGCGTCCGATATACTAACGAGCTAGTATTTACTAAATGTACGTAATACCCCTCGTTATCCCTCTTAACTCTCTAGCTTACTTATAAAGGGAAAAACCTAAACTACGAGTAGAAGCTAGCTTGGGAGAATCTTTAATTTCTAGACCCTACTAATAATTACGGTCTTATACTAATTTCCCTTCGGTATAAATAGTAAGGACTAGTTCTATAAGTAGTTTACTACTAATTTATACCTACTTCTTCCGATTAGACCCGCGTATACTATAGAACGGATTAAGGGTGGGAATATTTATAATCGACTCCCTTTACCCTTTTAGAACACGGCGATTTGGACACGTACGTTATCTAATATATAGATTTCTATCTTTAGTAAATTAGAATTACTAGATCTTAGACTAATTAGATTTTTACCGAAGCGAAGAAGTATTCTAACGTAAATAGTTCTACCTTTAATCTCGTATAGCACGCTAATATTTACTTAGGATTCTTTAATACGGAATATATTAAAGCTATAGGCTACCTACCGTCTCCTAATAAGAGGCTAGGAGATTAGTAAGTATAAGCTACTTAGAATATCTATAGTAATAGATAATTAGTCCTTACTTTACAAACGACGTCCGGCTCCTCTTATAGTAGAAAACTAGGGAGACTAGATACTTAAATAATATATTACCGATCTAGAGGTACTAGTTCTAAAAGAACTTCAAAACGCTATGCGTAGTACTATAAGGAAAAGCTAGGTCGTAATCTTTACTATAGTTCTTATACTATTATTAATCCGGGAAAGAGACATTTAGAGGCTATTATACTAGATACGTAATCCCTAGGAAGTAAGTACTTTCATCCTTCTATAATAGCTTTTTACTAATAGTCTTCAGCGTTATTAGTAGCGATATCTAGAGCTAGTAGTAACCCTTATTCGACGAAGCTTATATATAACTAATATCTTACTAGCTTACGTTTACTTCTCTAGAAAAGTCCCTTAGTAGTTCCGCGGGATGGAAAATGGCTTGAAAAGATATTAGTAGCTCCAGTCGGCCACTACTCGATATTAATAGATAAATGAAGAAAGTGTAGATTTTTTACTATACTCGTTAGCTTTTAATTAATACGATAGAAAATAAGTTAAGCTAGTATCAACGCTGGATTTTAGTTACTAAGGGTAGAAATTTGTAATTACTACATCGTTAAGAGAATATTCTAAAGTATTAGGCTTAAATTAGTATATACCTCGTTAATTAAGCCGCTATAGTTAACCTATACTCGTTAAATACTATTATTAACCTAACTATAAGTACTTACTTATATTATAAATAGGATACTTTCGCAAGTATTATAGGACTAGTATATTATTTTCATTAAAGGTTATAAGCCTCCGTACGATCGACTTAGGATTATTATCTATTCTATCTAACGACTTTAACTAATATTCTAAGCGCTCGCGTAGCTTTGCCTCGGAGTAGTTAAAGGATAGTATTAAGTAGCGATTATAGATCTAATAAGACTTAGTTATAATTAGACTAAAGGAATAGTAATAGCTACCTTAAGCTCAAAGTTAGCTACTTACGTAATACTCCTTAGAAAGCCGTCTAGAAGAAATCTATACTTTCTAGCGGCTTACGCTTTGCTTATCTCTCTTTTTAAGAGCTAAGTAGTTAGCTAAGCTAGGAGTAGAACTAATTTCTCTATACTCTTTAAGATAAATCCTCGAAAGGGAGAAGTTAGGCTTTTATCTTCCTCTCGTAGTAAATCGCCGACCGAAATGTAATGGAAATCGAATTCTAAAGCTAGTAAGGTATACTATATCCCTTTTCTAATACTAGGGCCACCTAAAGAGATATGAGTTAGATTAAAAGAATGGTTAATAGGCTATACTAGAGACGAAGACTATAACTATATTAGCCTACCTTCTTAATTTTAATTCATTATAACTCTACAAATATATATTAAGTAGAGGCTTGAGTTCCGGGAGAGTAACCTTCTCTTTAAGAAGTATAAACTTACTTATATCCTTGCCTATTCGTTCTTTATATATTATAGCTTATTATATACACTCTAGCTTGTCCATCTACTTCGCTAGAAGAGTAGCTCTAGTTTTCCCTTCCTCGTATTCATTCTAAAGCTCTAATATTTGGTCGGCGAATTTTAGATTCGTAGGGCGGATCGTATATACGAGGAACTTAAGGCTAAGTACTTCCCGGGTATATTTCTCCTCTTTTCTATATTAAAAGAATACCGTAGTAGAGAAAGTATAACTTACTTAGGGTTATTCTATCTAATAGAGCTATGTCCCCAACTACGGCCTCTACTATATTATAAACTAGGGTAATATCGGAAGCTCTCGCGCTCGTCTTATCGTTAAACTATAGATATTAGTAAGAGGAAATAATACGACGTACTATTACTAAACTCTAGGCGCCGCGCGATATGCGATCGTAACGCGATAGCTATAGTCTACGACGCTCTTAGGGTTAGGAATATTACGAAGAACCTAGCTACGGTAATAAGTAGTCTTTAAAGGCTCGATTCTTTCGAGGAATAAGAAGTAGGAGTCTACTATTAGGTCGGTCGGGGTGGGATAGCGAAGGGTAATTTAGGATTTATTATTAGACTAAGTAGTACGGAAGATTAATATGTGGGGAAAAATATAAATAGTTTACGCTATAAAATGCTAAGCCCCCGCAGATTACCCGAGAATTCGCCTAAGCTAGTCTAATATTAAGATACTTTATCTAATAATTATATTATCTCTATCGTATTAACTTCGGACTCGATCTTCTACTCGTAGTCTAGCGTCTACTTAGATTCTAACCTGGATTTTTTCGCATTTAGATACCTTTTTTTCGATACTCGTTTCTTTAGTATAACTAGGAGCGAAATGTAAAAAGTACTATTACTTAATTAAGCTCGCGCCATCGCCGGAGCTTTAGCTTTAGTATTAAGAGATATAAAAATTATTACTAGAGAGGACATCGTAGTATCTACCTCGTAGTCTTTTATAGGGTTCTCGCCGAAGAGCGGCGAAAGATTAAGTAGCTCGCGAACTACTCTAAGGTTTCCCTCTATAGTATCCTAGATAGACTCCGCGACGTTAGGGTTAAGAGGTATAACTACTAGACTAATACTAATAAACCGTAGGGTTAGCTCCTAGCTAAAGCTATTCAATCTCGCTCCTCTATACCCTAGGAGTAGAAAAGTTAGCTAGTCCGAGATTCGTTCAATTTCCTTTAGAACGTACTATAGATACTTAAGTAGTCCTACTAATATAGTTTTCGTATAGTTTAAGCGAGCGACTACTTCTAGGAAACGCTTATTCTCTTATATAACTAGTATCTCATACTTTAATAAGTATTCCTACATTTCGATTCGTAGGCTCTACTTATCTTCTATTCTTTCTATAATGTATTGTAGAGGTCTGGTGTTACTAATCGTAGAATAGACGTTAGATCGTAATATAAGGATCCCTAGGAGGAGTATATTCTAGTTAAAGGTAAAGTAATACGATATCTAATAAATTTAAGCGATAGTATTAAAGCGTTCAATTTCAATTCTTACTATTATAAAGTAATAACTTAAGACTTAGGTAAGGAATTAGTAGTAGCGAGGAATTATTAAGTATATTTTTTTAGATCTTATCCTAAGCTTTATGCTTAGTAACGATATATAGATAGGGTTCGCGCATAGTAGAATAATACGACTTGCATTTACGTATATAGAGTCGTGCCTAATCCCTACGCTTAGTAAGGCTAGGATTCTTAGCTTTACCGACTATATATCGGTAAGATACGAGTAGACTACCTCTTAGTAGAGACTAATCTAAATCTAGATTTACTATTCTACCTATAGATAGATAGACCGCTAGGCTAGGCTTATATATCTAGTTAAGCTCTAGGTTTTTAGTAACTATACTAATCGGTAGAGGAGCGAAGAATTCTCTACTCTTAAGCGTTCCTAGGGTAGCCTAATTAATATAACCGAAAAATTAATCCGTCCCCCCTTCTTAATTTACTATGTCCCTTATCGGTTATAGTAGTCCTAATCCTAGCGAGGTATTCCTTTTTCCAAGCCCTGTAGGTAGATTAAAAATAATATAGAAGGATAGTCTCTTATAGATTTTTAGCGAGCTAATGCTAGGGAAGAAGCTTTTGCTTTAGTTAATAAGGATTAGGTATTAGTAATAATTTAGAAACGAAAGATAGTAATACGTGCACTGTGAGGGTACACTAAGATATATATAGTATAATTAATTATTCCTAGTTACGAGCGTGCTCGCCGTCTTTTATATATACCGGTAGTACCTCGTACCTTCCGTGTTATATCCCCCTCCTAGGGAAGACGGCTACGTCCTCGCTACTTTTCTATATATATATTTAGTCGTAGACTATCGAAAATCTATAGTATAATAGCTATATATATTATATTAGGCTTTTTATTTATACTTATACCGCTCTATTCTACTAATTATTCTTCTTCCCTTTTTTTATTATCTTATACCGATACTTTCTTTCTCTTTACTCTACGCTATTATTTACGGCCGCCTCTTTTACTATATCTTATACCGGCTATACTTAGTAATAGTATACTTAGGCTATTAACCGAGTTCTAAGTTAGTACTAATAGAGCTAGTAGGAGTACGTATATAGACTAAACTAGCGGGGCTAGTAGAGCCGCGTATATAGATAGAGTTACTAGGGCTAGTAGTCCGGCGTATAGTAGGTACGCTATAGGCTATAGTATAGTATAGAGCTATAGGTACTTACTAGTTTCGTTTATACCCGTATTTACGCTTACAAAGAGCCTATTCTATTCTTTATCTTCGTCGTAGTAGTATACTATTTTATTAATATCGCCGTTAACTTAGTTCCTATATATACTAAGGTTAGTAAACGCGCTTCGGAGGCTAGGTTATAGTACGCCTAATTATATAGATAGGGTCGCGGATAGTAATAGGCGGAGTACGTATTTTTAAAACTCTATTTATTCCTTAATTATATTAAAGCTTAAGACTATTAGGCTACGTACTAAGTCGTAGGTATTATAGGAGTCTATATTACTACGCTCCTCTAAGTCTTATAGTAGTTTTTCAAGCTCTATAATATAAGGGTCTACTATTAGTAGCTCTAGTAGAAGCCCGCTATCGTTAAGGAATATACCTAGAGCGTTATCTATTAGTACTATAATTTACTACGCGGGTTTAACTTCCTACTAAGGCGTAGCTATTTACCTGAGCGCGGGTGTTTACTTAGGTATAGGTATTTACTTAGGCGTAGGTATTTATTTAGGCGAAGGTTTTTACTTAGGAGCGGGTATTTATTATAGTATAGGTATAGGCGTATCGGATAACTTAGAAGATAATACGCGAATAGGTAACGTTATACGCGCCTTCTTTTTAGGTTTTACTACTAATAGTACTTCCTTAGAGCTACTAGTAGCTATATACTATTTCTTTTATACTCTAGTCTTCTTAGCCTTTAGCTTCTATACGAGCTTAGAGCTATATATCTACTTTTTTTTCTTATTTACCGCTTCTCTAGGTATTACTAACTATAAGGTATATCTTACTAGATAGAGGTCTACGACCTCCGTAATATATAATTTCTAGCTCCGATCGATCTCGCGGGTAGTCTAGTAGGGTACGCTATCGCTCTTAGTAGGGCCTATAATCTATATTTCGGAGTTCTATTAAAATTTCTAGTATACTAGTATATCTCTAGAGGAAGTATTAGTATAGGTAGCGAATTAGGTAAGATTCTATTAGCGTCTCTAGGATAATTTTAGTACGAGTATATCTTTACCCTCGTAGTACCTCTTAATATACTTAATTTAGGTAGGCGTAGGTTTAATCCTTATTCTATAATAGCCTCTAGTCTATTCCGCCTCTATAGTACTAGTTAATATACGGTAGATATCCCCGGCTATAGTATAAATATTAGGTAGGCGTAGGCCTACTATTATATTCTTAACTATTTAGATATACTTATTCTAGAGAATTTATACGTTCGCCCGCTTTACCGCTTTCTAACCTTTACTTATATTATTTAGGTCGATTAGCTCGCGTTAGTACGCGGGCGGTAAAGTAACCTATTTATCCTATAGCTCGTAGACTTCTAGTATAGCTACGAGGTTATTAATATCGAAGTTAGGCGGTACTAGCTTATCTTAGATTAGTACTATAGATTCTACGAGGCCGCTTACTATATTACTAGATTCCTATAAGCGCTACTAGTTTACTAGTATAGGAGTACTATTAGGATCCCGTAAAGGGTCGTTTATTATATAGCTATCGGGGTATCGAAGTTCTCTAGTAAATACTTTCTCTCGACGCGCGATATAGTTCGTAGTACCTAGGTACGCGATACCGTATATTAGTCCTAGTCGCGCGGCGACGGTATCTAGATTATTAATAAGAAAGGTAGTAGGGTATCGAGCTTTAAGCTCGCGGCTATAGTAGGCGGCGCTCCTAGTATCTAGGAATACTACTAACGTTCTATCTAATATATATATATTAGCGTTAGGATACCCTTCTAGTAGGCTATTATAAACTACCTAGTCGATATATTTACTATATATTTCTTTAGGGTTTATAGTCTTTAAAACGCGATCGTACCGGCCTTTATCTACGTTAGGTACTAAAACTACGTATACTAACTAGAGGAATTATTTATAAGGCTCGTCTATAAAGGCTCTATTTACCTTCTAGTAGTATAAGGCTATTTTTATAAGGTACGTAAGGGTAAGTAAGCTCTAGTTAATACGCGTAAGAAGAGATCGTAGTAGTATAGGCTCTAAGAGTTCGCGCCTACCTTTTTCCTAGAATTCGAGGAATAGCTCCGGGTCGTAATACCGGTAGATTATAGATAGGGTACGGAATATATAGTAGATAGTATCCTTAAAATATTCGTAGCCTAGGTAATATAGTACGTACTCCTAGAGTTTATTAAATATAATATTAATATCGTCTTCTCTAAGTCGATTATTATCTCCTATTTATTCGAGGACCCTTATAGGTAGACCTATTAATATAATTTTCTAGGTAAGGTAGGTAATAAATTTCTACTAGCGTAGTATCGCGAAACCGCGAAATTAGAATCGGGTAGGCTCGATATTAAAATCCTAGTATAGGACTAGTCGTAGGTTATAGTAGATATTAAGTAGTCTAATTTCTATAACGTCCTACTCTAGGAAAAGCTAGATAAGTTATACCTTAGTATAAGCTTACTAGTAGGTAAAGCTAAGATCTTTTAGAGCCCGTATAAATATATCTACTATATATAATATACCGTCTCTAGCGAACCTTACCTATACTAATCGTTCTTCGAATATATTTTTAATACGTGCGATTTAGCGAATCGCTACTATCTAGTACGTTAAGAGTCTATAGCCCTCGTAATATTTAAGTATATACCCGCCTTCTTCGGTCGATATAATACCGCCTCTTATAAATAGGCTAGCTTCCTTTTTATCTACCTATACTAGGGCTTCTAGAGGTTTAGCGTAGCGTAAATTTTCGAGTCGGAGAACTACTACTAGTACCTACTTAAGGTCGGTACTATATATAGGGTATTAAAGGTTATACGCGTATAGCTTAGGTTTCCTAGTACCGCGTTTAAGCTAGTAAGCGTATTCTAGGACGAGGTCTTTAGCTATCTACGGGTATACTATTATCCTAGTACTCTCTCGTCTATAGTACGTATATTTAGTAAAAGAATCGCCTTATATAGACTATAGATAGCCTTTCCTTTAAAGTAGTAGTCCGAAACCTCTATCTACTAAACTTTTAATAAATTCGGGGTTACTATTATTATCGATATTATCTTCCGGCGCGTCTAGTTCCTTCGTAATTAAGAATATAGATAGTAATAGGTTTATAATAGCTAAGGCGGGTAGCTAGGTCGTAATAGTAGCCGGTAAGTTAGGTAGTAGGTTTACTAGGGCTTAAGATAATAAGACTATATTTAGTTAGTAAGTTAGCGCTAGCTTAAAAGGTAGTATTTAAGCTTAATTTAGCGGGCTATACGGTATCTCTAAGAGTTTAGGTAGTCGAGGCCTCGCGGTAGGGAGTAAATAGAGCTAGTTAAAGCTTCCTATAACTATATATATAGCTTAACTACTAGTAGTTAAGTAATAAAGAAGTTATAATATAAGGTAGTTAGGTATAGTTAAAGTAAAAAAAGGTAGGTTAGGTAAGGCATATTAAAAGTAAAGTATTACGTTATTAATAGATATTATAAAATTCTATATATAGGAGATTTACTTATAACTATTACCTAATACTATATTCCGTAGCTTAGCTACGATAGCTAGGAGGGTAGTATAGTACTATCTTTTATTAGTATAGGCCTTTCGGCTTAGGTAGACCTTTATAGTTAGCCCCTTATCGCCTCCTCTTCTTTAGATAGGTTTCGTTAATCGGTAAGATTCGCTACTTCTAGTACTTTACGTAAACGGCGTTATTAGCGTTTAGATATCCTCCGTAGTAAGGTAGGGTACTTATTATCGTATTCCTTTATAAGTTCCTTTATATTCTCTAGATATTCGGTAGAGTACTAAATATTATATCCTAGGCTATATCTAAGCTATTTAACTAGGTATTATATCTACCCTACTTCGGTAACTCTTCTATTTACTAGCCTTTCGATCTTAAATACTAGTATTCCTTCCTCGTCTATACTTTCCGGTCCTAGTTTAGGATATAGATCCTAGTAGTATAGATTAATACCTTTTAGTATAGATTCTAGCTAGGCTATAGAGACTACTAGGTAGATCTTTATATACTTAGGTAGATTAAGCTCGTAGACGAGATCCGAGATATATCTCTTTATTCGTACTAGAATGCGTTAATTAGAGTATTTCTAGTATAAATACCCTAGGACTTTATATCCGTAGTATAAGTATAGGTATACTAGCTCGCCCTTTTTAAATTTTAGGGGTTTATACTTCGAGTCGTATCTTATCTTTATATAGATATTAGCGAAGGCGATTACTTCTACAGCTATCTCCCTATACTACTATCTAAGGGCTAAGTATTCTACTTCTAGTAGCTCTACTAGTACTAAAAATATATCGTTAGGGGAAAAGCCGTATAAGATTTATATTAGTATAAGTCCTATAGTAGCGTTAACGCTCGTATTTATATACTATTAGATATATACTAGGAAGTCGATCTATTCTTTATCCGGGTTTACTATAATCCCGTACTATAGTACGATTTCTACCGTTTAATTAGTTCTTTCGCTTTACCCGTCCGTTTAGGGGTACTACGCGGTAGAAAATAGGAGCTCTATTCTAAGGAGGCTAAATATAGATTTCTATAATTAATCTATAAAACGACTATCTCTATCTAAGATAATTTATATAGGGATACCCTAGTTATAAGCTTTAAGCTCGTATATTAACGTAGTAGCCTACTATTCTATATTCTATATAGAAAAGCTAGGAATAAGTAGAATAGCCTTAGATACTTTATCTATAATAGTAAGAAGAAAATTAGAGCTATTAGAGGAAGCTAGAGGGAGATTAGTAATAAAATCTATTATAATAGTCTAGAAGGGTACCGGGGACGTCTAGATTAGGTATAGTTCGCTATATAGGAGGTATCTTTTTATCTAGTTAATATTATAGTCGGGGTAGTACTCGATATATTTACGGAGGGACTTCGTTATTTAATAGATATAAAATAATACTAATATTCGATTATACGTACGATAGAAGCCTTAATAGTAGTAGTTATCGTAGGTAAGCTTATATATTTCCTTAGTATAGTTTTCTAGTATATAAAGCTATTCGTAGCTATCGCGTTTTTCGGTATAGTATAGTAGCCCGTCTTTCTTAAAAAATCGAAGTCCTAGTAGTACTACCTCGGCGCTTTCTAGTACGGGATTATTATTATCGTATTAATCTACGAGGTTCTTACTCCTAAGCTATACGTAGATCTTACTCTAATATAGATTCTTAGAGTATCTACGCCTAAGGCGTTCTTTAAATTAATTAGAGATTTCTACTAGTAATATATAGTATATACCTAGACTTACTATATCCTTAAGATTATTAGCGTAGTCTATCTCTATTATAGCTCGTTAGAGCCTACTTAATATATCTAGTATAATATAGTTTTTTCCTAGTCTATATAAGAGTACTAAACCTTTAAATATAGATATAAAGGCGCTTATAGTAGCTAGTTTTATACTAAGCTAATTAAGATTAATAGTCTTATTAAGATTAGTTTAGGAGGCTATACTAGTAATAGCCTTATAATCGGTAAATAGGATAGTCTTAGTAGATAAATATATAATATACGCTACTTTCCGGAGTAACTAGTATACTCCGGCGACTTCGAGTTTAGTAGGCTAGTATCTCTACGCCGTAGAGGTTAATAACTTACTAAGGAATAGGATAGGTTAGATCTTATATACTAGGAATATCGTAGCTTTTTAGAGCTAGGCTAAGCGCCGTACGCCCTTGTTATTATTATTAGTATATTTTACTATCTCGTCTGCTAGAGTTAGGTCTAGATCGCCTTCTATATAATAAAGTATTACGCTATAACCTATCTCCCTTAAGGAGTCCACGTCGTAGTAGAGTATCTAGTTAGGATCGTAGTAGTATAGCGTACGATTCTTATATATTTCTTACTATATAGTATTAAATACGGCGCGGAGTTCGTCCGTTTCTTATACTAGTACTCTAGCTATAAATACTTTATATCCTAGGCCCTTAACTAGTACCTCCTTAAGTAGTTTCATTTTTTCTACTTATAAGGCTTCGTTAAGTTACGCGTAGTAAGGGACGTTACTTTATAGGTATCCGGTTAGGCCGATAACTAACTCGAGGTCTACTAGGGTACGTAGAAAAGCGAGTTTCTCTACAGCGGCGATCTTTTCTACCTAGGTACTAAACCCTAAAGCGTCGACGTACGTACCTAAAAGTCTAGCTAATAGATATCCTAGGAAACTCTTAAGTAGTATAAGTAAAAAATCGTAATAGTCTAGTTTAGCGAAGACTTACCGTAAATAGTTATAATACTAATCGAGGGTATCCGAGGCTACTCGTATATTATCGATATAGCTATCTATAAAGTAGAATTCGGCTAGGATTTTATTAAGGTTTCTCTATACGTACTATACGCTATTATAGTATCCTATAATAAGTACGTAGAACTATTCCTAGCCTCTATATATATTTACGACGAACTTATACCGATCTTCTTCCTTAATAAGCTATTAGTAGAAGAAACTAAGTCCGTTAAATACTAAGATAAATTTCTTTTCTCGAAGCTACGCTAGGAAGTCTTCCTAGTAGAGTAAAGGGTACGAGTCTTTAATTAATCTCGTATTAAGGCCTCGTAGATCTACGACTATTCTACCTTTTCGCCTAATCGTACTATCTTTTTAGGGGATATTCCTCTAGGCGACGAATACTAGGAAGGCGAATAGTATAGGTTTATCGGTACGTAATAACTTACCGTAGTTAGTAAGTTTATTAAAGGTTTCGTCGATTAACTTACGCGATTCCTTATATAGTTTATATACCCGTATATCTAGTTTCGGGTCTTCGAGGTATTTTAAGAGTATTAGGACGGTAGCCTAGTCTTCCTTAGGTATCTTAATAACTATATTCTTTTTATTTACTTATAGGCGTAGAAACTTATTAACTACTACTAAGATCCTATCTAATACTTCCTAGTAGCTATATACTATAACGCTATTTAGGAGCTATATCTCTAGACCTTTCTCGTCTAAGTCGTTTAGTATAGCCGCGAGATAGTAATCCTCCGGGCGTAGGTAGTAGTACCCCTTATATTTACCTTCTACGAGTATACTAAGCGAGTATCCTCGCGGGTAGGGTCCCTAATAGGGCGGTTCGGGGCGGTTTTTAGAATTCGAAACCCGTCCCGTCAGGTTTCGGGTTTTAATAGGGTAGGATAGGGAATAGGGCGGGTTATAAGACTAAATCTAATCCGCCCTATTTAGGTCTAAACGATTTTAAAGCGTAACTTACCGGGGTAGTTATAGATAACTATATTTATATATTAAATATCTAAAAGATAGAGAATTACCTAGAGAATAAGAATATATAGTTATAAAAATATATATTCTATTAGATCTAGAGATATAAGTATTTAAAGACCTTAATTTTAATTATAGTAACGAAAACCCGCCTTATTTTAATAGGGCGGGTCTAGGCGGGTTAACGGTTTAGTTCGGGTTTCTCTTAAGTTATATAACCCGCCCTAAAATACCGCCCCGCCCTAGCCTAATCTAAAAACCGTTGGTTTAGACCCGCCCTATTAGGGACCCTACTCGCGGGATAGTAATAGTATAGGTTCCGTCGTTTCTAGCTATTATATACGAGAAATAGTCGTCGGTCCCTAGATTATATAGGTAGCTACCTACTACGTAGAAGTTATAGAGGCCGGTAGTATTAATATAGTATAGTTCGAATTCATAATCGCGCCCGGGTAATAGGGCTAAAGGTTTAATTAGTATAAGGCCTACGGTACTAGGCGCTATAGTAAATACTTCTTTTACGAGTACTAGGGTTAGCTTAAACCCGGTTTTCTAAGAAGATACGTCGATCGCGGTCTTTACTCTATTATACTAGGTAAAGGTAGCCGACCTAGTAGTTATAGATATATTAATTCTATATAGTTTAAGTATATCTACCCTAAGGAGTAAACCTACTCTAAAATTATTAACTATTCTAACTTCGAAGGTAATTTATATAAGGTATCTCTAGCTTTCTAGTATTTCCCCTAGGATATATACTTATATTATTACCTTCTCCGATATAGAGGACCTACTAGTTAGGCCTATAAGGAATTAAGGTTAGTCTATTATAATTAGCTTTACTAAAGGGTCTACCGCTTATACCGCCTCCTTAAAATATAATCGTCTAATAGATAATATACGGTATCCTATATTAAGGTATAGTTTAGTAGTCTTCCTCTATAGTATAAATCTTACGAGGTATTTAGTAAAATTATATTCCTTAAAGCTATCTACTATAGAGGCGCCTCTACGAGGTCTTCCTTTAATAACCGGTAAGATTTCTCGAATATCTTCGATATCTATATAGTAGTTATAGACTTCGTTACGGTTATTTTTAGTTTATTAGGATAGGTACCTATAGTCCTTTCGTAGGTATTTCTATATCTTATTACTAGAGTAGAAAGTTTCTAAGTAGACTTAGTAGCTACTATTCTTAGGGGCTAATACTACTCTTAGTATACTACTAATATTATTATTAGTTCGCCTACCGTAAGTTAATTATAGGGCTAGTAGTAGTAGTACTAGGTTAGTAGCTAGGAAGTAATTATTAACTATATCTTAAATTTACTTAGTAATCTAATCGTTAAAAGCTATATAGTATACCGCGCTACTCGTACCGACTCTCTTCTTAGAGTTACTATTAGCCCTATTTACTAAGGACTTATAACTCTTATATTTATTCTACTTATTATTTCCTAATCTATAATTATTATAGGTTTTAGCTACGTTTCTACTACTACTACTTCCTTCGCTTCGCTAGGGTCTCTACTAGTTACTTAAGTTAAATTATAGTACTACTTACTAAGTCGAAGGAGCGTTTCCGCTTAGCTATTTAGAAGTATTAGGGTAATATCTAGTATAGGGGCTAGGGCTATAATAGTTACTATAATTACCGTAGCTTTATAAGCTACTAAAGCTAGTATAGCGCCTATCGCGAGACTAGTCCCTTTATAGTAGTAGAGTAGTATACTTACTATAGCGTATTCTATTATAGTCTTAGAAGTCGAGTTGTTAGGATTCGATAGATCTAATAAGTTCCTCTAATAAGAAGTTTTCTTCCGGTATTAGTATAATTATACGAATAGTTAGGTCGAGTTTACTCTAGATCTTAGCTAACTACTAGTAGCTTTAGGTAAACCTAGCGGCTTTAAGTAGTCTAGTAGTAGTAATTATAAATTCTAAGATTAAGCGTTCTTTAGCGACCTCGTCGGCTAATAAGTATTACTACTTATACTAGTAGAGAGCGTCTATATATCTTATCTAGAATTTCTTACGTAGCGCTTTATACTAGTTAGTAACTCCTTAGCTAGATTTAATCTTAGTCTTCTCCTAGCTAGATAGGTAGTTATACTAAACTAATACTAATTCCTAGAGGTACTTAGATATATTTACGCGTAGTACCTTACTAGATATCGAGCTACGTACGTCCTCTAGGGCTTCGATAAATAGTTCTATTATATAGTAAAACGTCTTTCCTACCTTCTCCTTAATAGCGTCCTTATAGTTAGGGGAGGGGTTAAAAAACCCGATATATTTAGATATAAAATACGTACTCTTCTCTAGATCCTTATCCGAGTTATAGGCGAGGATATTAAGAGGTAAGTCCCGTTAACGTACTATAGGCGACGGTACGCGGCGAAGGTTTTAGAGGGCGTACTATACTAGTAAAGGTATACATATCTATTAGTATATTATAAGTAGAGGTATTTAGTAAGAACTTTAGAGAACGCGGTACGCCGGTAATAGTAAACGTATATAAGTAGGAAGGTATATTACTAGTACTTACGCGCGGTAGGTAGTAATATCTTCGTAAATTTAGTATAGGCGTAATAAGGCGTCTAGAGCGTCGTTTTAGGCGGGTTCTAGTACCTTATCGGTAGCGAGTCTAGTAGTTCCTCTAGGTAGTTATACCTTCTTTAGGCGTTCTATCTAGTTCTATTCGATCTTATTACTAATATTCTAGTACGATAAACTATAGCTCGCGGCCTTAGCTACTCTACGCTTATTATTAATTAGAAGGTCGTAGTATTCTACCTAAAGGTACTTATAATTATCTTTAAGCTCCTTATATTCGATTTCGAGTAATCTTAACTAAACTTCGCGTTCCTCAAGGTAATTCTCTATCTTAGCGAGGACCTTAGCGGCTATTACGGCTACTTATTTCTTATTATCTACTAGTATAGCTATTAAGTCGGAAGCTTCCTATTCTAGTACTTTCTTAAGGGTATCTTTCTCGTCTTTATACTTCCTCCGCGATTTATATAGGGCGTACTCTATAGCCTCGATCTTCTCGGCGTTTTTAGTTATTCGAAGGTTAAGTAATACTCTATCTATAATCCGGGCGATATATTCCCGCTAGATAGGCGTAAATAAGTTATATACCTCGTTCGATAATAGGTCCGCGTTTAGTAGGTATAGTATAATCTAGGGGTAAATTACCTTCGCGGCTAAAACCTCCTAGCGAACTTCTCTAATCTTTTCTTATACGCGGTAGCGGAAGTCGATATAGCGACCGGCTTCCTTTTTTAGAGGCGCCTAGCCTAGTAAAGAGGTAGACGTAGGTATCTACTCGCGGGAGGTATAGTAATCCTAATTATACTCCTCTACTATAGTAGATAAGGGGGCTTACTTCTCTACTATAGTAGATAAGGGGGCTTTACTATTCCTTAGAGCGTACTCGATAGAAGGTCGTAGCCTTTCCACTTTACTAGTAGTACCTATCTAAGTAGTAGCCGTAGGTCTTATAGAGGATATACTATTCCTTAGAACGTACTTAATAGAAGGTCGTAGTATTTCTACTCTACTAGTAGTATCTATTTACGCTAGGGCCGTAATTCTTATAGATACTCGCTAGGGTAAAGGAGCCTATAGTATACCCGAGTCTTAGGGGAGGTCTTATTATATTTAGATATATTAGTATAGATCTTTTTCTAGCTACTTAAGTACCTTCTTAGCTACTAAGGTACTATATACTACTATATTCTAATCTAAAGGGTATTCTTAATTAGTTTCGGAGATAAAAGAGCTTACTAAAGTAGTATACTACGATTATAATCTTCCTCTATCGGAGGTCTATATAGCTATTTAAGTAAGTATATTATTAGGTCTAAAAGAGGGGTAATTATAAGTAACTACTTCGATAACTAAAAAGATCTACTAATTACCTAGTACTTTATAATTTAGATTATTAAAGAAAGCTTAGAACTAATAAGCTTATCTAATAGCGTTCTTACTAAGAAGGGGTTTTACGCCCTTTAGCGTATATAGGAGTAGTAACGACGCTAGGGTAAGAGACGTCGTATTTAGACTAAAGCTAATAGTATTAACTAGTAATCTAAGTATATATTAGTAAATTAAGACTTATAAACGATAGATTAGTAATAGATATAATAATAGATATAGTTATTATTAAGGTAATAGAGGAGAGGGTTTTAAACTATAGTACGCTAGTTAAGTATCTACTATTAAGTTACTAGTACTAGTTATTTACTAGTAACGTTTAGTTATTAGTACTTACTATTAACGGCGTCGGAGCTAGACTCCGAACCGTATATAGAAGGTATAATCTTTTTAGTAGTTAGTAGGAGACTACCGTACTATTAGTACTAATAATAGTCGTTAGTTATTAGTATATATCCTAAAGATAGCTCTAGTAGTTACTCGCGAGAGCTAGTAGATTACTATATACGAAGAACTATAGGTTAGTTACGGAAGTTTAGTAGACTAGTAGTATAGCGACTATAGGTTAGTAGTTAGTAGGTTCCTAGTTTTAGTACGGTCCTATTATAGTTAATCTATAGTTTTACGGCCTCCGGTAGGTACCGCTAGTTTAGTTAGTAGATTCTATAGTTAGTAGATTAGTTAATCTTAAGCTACTATATAATACGTATACTATAAGGGTACACTAAGATATATATAGTATAATTAATTATTCCTAGTTACGAGCGTGCTCGCCGTCTTTTATATATACCGGTAGTACCTCGTACCTTCCGTATTAGATAGTATAGATACTATTTAGCTTCTTATACCGCTACGATATTTTATAGGGAGGAAAGCTATTACTAAATATTCCTTAATTAGAGATTATAATAGTAGAAGATTACAAAGAAATGGTTTAGAGCCTAAGGGGCGTAGAGAGCGGGGAAAATAGGTAATAGAAGTAGGTCTATCTATAGAATTAGAAGGTAGTTATAGTAATAATATCCAAGACCTTAATATAGGTATTAGTAGCTATAAGTAGCGCCCTAGCTCTTCTAATCCTTCGTATATATAGTTAGTACGCAACTCCTATCTATTTAATCGTTAATCTTGTCCAATTATTATTATCTACGATAGATAAGCCTATATCCCCTATCTTAGGGCACTTACTTATAAAATTATTATATAATATCTATCTAGGGTTATAACCCGATCCTACTCTATATTTCCCTATCCTGTCTCTATAGTGAGCTAAGGGTTATAATAAATTTAGGTTTCCTTTATCTTTTCCTTCGCCTCCTTAAGGAACTATTAGTTAATATCGAGCCGTAGCCGGCCTTAACTTCTTTTAATCTCTAGAAAGATATCTCCGCCTAGGATTTTACTTTACCTTTTTAGTACTAATCTCCGAGTATCTAATAACCTAGTTCTTTATACGCTCGAGTAGTATAGTTTAGTATCTAGGTACGGTTATTCGTACTTACTACTACTCTATATTATTCTAGCGGATTGAATTACTATTAATAGTTTCCTAAAACCTAAATTTAAAGAATACCTACTATACCTAGATAAGAAATATTACGTCTATACCTATCGGTAGTATATAAGGCTAAGATATTAATACCCCCTACGCTAATCTCTAGCGTAAGGATTCGGGCCTAGTATATAGTTAAGGTTAGTATTAGGATCTACCGTCTAATAATTATAGTAGTTAAAGTTACGGGCGCCTTACTTACCGCCTAAAACGCTCCCTTAATCCTTTACTCCCTCGTTCTTTATCTCTTCTTTAGTACTAATTATCTTCTAGTAATCCTCTACCGTTAGGATATCCGACCGGGGGATATCTTCCCGCAGCCTACGCGAAGATACCTTAGTACTACAGGGAGCTCCAATTCGCTATTCTATTTTAGTTGTGGTAGTACTATAACTAAAATAGAATAGTATATATAGAGAGTTCTAATATTAGCTTAAGTGAGAGCTCGTAGTACTAAGGATACTCTACTATTATAGTAATCTAGGATAAGTTCGTATTAGTCTAACGGGAGTTATTTAACTTTATAGTAAAGTACTATTAGAATTGTCGTAGCGTTTATATTTTATTATAAACCTTATCTAATAGGCGTATTATTTCCACTATATAACTACTAAAGGTGACGAAACGAAAAGCCTCTAATCTTCTTAAACGGCTATAGAAAAGGCCCTATTTAGAGATTATAGCCGCTAGAATAGTATTATTTAGCATACAGCGGTCTATAGAATTACTACCTCCGGTAATAGAGCTGTCCTACTAATCCGGAGCGGAGTTATCTTAACAATCTATACTAGAAATATTAATAACGGCCGGACTAGAGCTATTATAATAAACTGGACTACTACCGCCTCAATAATTTAGAATAGGCCTATTATAATAATCGTCCGGACTAGAGCTATTAGAACTATCTAGACTAGAGCTATTATAATAATCGTCCGGACTAGAGCTATTAGAACTATCTAGACTAGAGCTATTATAATAATCGTCTAGACTAGAGCTATTAGAACTATCCAGACCAGAGCTATTATAATAGTCCCGACTAGATTTATTATAATAGTCCCGACCAGATTCATTATAACTCTCTAGACTATAACTATTATAGTAATTTCGGTTAGGGCTCTTACAATAGTCGTAGTAACCTAAATTACACTCGTCGTATAACTCTGGACGGTAGCTATTAGAATAGTCTAGTATAGAGCTGTCTTCGCAAAATATTACGGCTTTAAAGTCGGGAAAGAAAACAATCGGTCGGTTTTTAAAGGGAATACCTAGAGGAAAAGAATGGCGCCAAAGGTAAATTAAACTTAGACTGCGGACGGTAGAAGATTATCGAGATATTATTTAATAGATTACTAGTAGAATACAAGTTAGAGATACGAGTATATCTAGTAAGGAGCCTATAGGATCTGATAATAGACTTTATATAGTAGGAGAAAAACTAGCGCTTCTCGTAAAGTCTTTACTCGAGTATATAGAACTCTAAAAGTCATTCGCTTATATTTAGGTCCTTATTCTACTCTTATATTATTAATTTCTTAAGTAAAAGGGAGTCTTAAATGAAGTAATCTATAGACTTATTCAACCCTTCGCCTATAATAAACGTAACCGGATTGCGTTATTAGATACTATCCCGTAGATTAATAAATTAATCGCTAAACTTAGTCGGAATAGTTAGACTCTTTACCGAGCGACTAAGCTATTCTTTATTAGTATGCTATTAATATCTACATATTTAAAATCCAACTAATTAGAAAATTATAGACGCTCTTTCTATTAGGGATCTTATCTAAATTCGAAGCGAAGAAGCCTTCCAAACAATTATTTAGGAACTTTTAGCAGATACCTTTATAAAATATAACTATAGCGACTACTTAACCCCTAACTATACTATTCCAGCCCTTATTACTACCCTACTCAATTCAATAGGTTATTATATCTCGTATAATACCGATTCTATTTTTAAATCTTAGCTGATACAAACTTCTAGGTCTACTAAAATATACGATATACTAGATTACGATATGCCCGATCTGTCTAATCTACTATTATTAGCGGAAGATATCTATAAAGTCGACCCTACTAGAGATAATATAGTTAATTTCGAGATCTTTATATAGAATTCAATCTCCTAATTAGAGTAAATTACGTTACGAAGGCTACTACTTTTAACCTTAGAATCTCCCGAATAGCTAATTTCGAACTATAATAGTAGTTTCTCTACTCCTCCTTCATCGTAACGATCTCCTTTAATATTAGCGCTTAGCGTCTTCGATAAATAGGACGAGTTCGAAAAATTATTACTAGGATATTTCTTCTACGACGCTACCTATTTCTTCTTTCTCTTTTACGCTATAGGTAGCGTAGTTCCTATATACCTATTCGATCGCGTAAAGTTACTATAGCGGCGATAGAACGAATAAGGAATAGAAGAGGAAGTTACTATATTTAACTTTAGACTTAATTAATAGCTAATTAATATTTTGTCGGACTAGACTCGTCTAAATAATACGCTTGATTTTTTCGTTAAAATTCGCGGGCCTAAGGAATCCTAGAGTATTTATCTAGGCTAGGAAAAGCACTTTAAATTAACCTAAGGCCTGGACTACTATAGAAAAGAGAGATAGGCTATTAAAGCTATTAAGTAGATATGTTTCGCCTTCCTATATATTAGATATCGAGAGCGAGCTTATATATCTCTTATTTGGTCCCTCCTTCCTCTACTAAATTATACTTTATAGCGAGCTGGAAATAGCAACGTATTAGGTTATATTAAAAACGACGTCTTAGAAGCGTTACTAGCGGCATCTAAAATCGACGGCGTCTGGTAGGATATACTCCCTAATATAGCGATATTTGTCGGGAAAGAATCGCCGCTACATTTATAAGCCGAATTGGCTTTGGAATAAAGTATTATATTACGCCTTTATAGAGACTTTAGCAAGTCTAATCGTACTATTTACGACTTCTACTATTCTTATAAAACTCCTAACGATAGCTACATACCGCGCTTCTTTTATAACTAGTAAGTTAGAGTAAAAGGTAGACTTAAAACTTTACTCGGATTACTTTAGCGCTTATATTTAGAGAATCTCGTTCAATGCGAGAAATATAATCTTACTACGTAGTAAGTTAATGACTAGGCAATATCGAGTCCTCCTATAGCTATAGAATTGACTATTCTTCCGTCTAGAATACTTACTTTATATAAGATCTTCCGGTTATAAGGTTATTTTAATATAACTCGGGAAAGACTTAAGATATACTTAAATTATCTCAAAGAATACGAGTAAATTTATCCCTAAATTTAGATCTATTTACAAGTATTATACTAGCTCCTCGACACTTACTCCGATCTTAAGTTACCCTAGTTATCTATATAGCTAATTGTCCCCGAGATTAATAAGTAGAGAACGAAGAGTCTAACGTCGAAGGTACTTAGAAGAATTCTAGTTTCTTTAATCGATATTAACCTTTAATAAGACTAATACTTAAACGTATAGAAAACTATTAAGGAGCTCTTAACGATCTTCTAGGGGCTATAGAACTTAGACGTTAGCGACGAACTATTACACGTACGTGTACTTATTAATTCTACTCGGATTTATTACTATTTCTCCCAATTTATACATGCTATTCAATCGTAGAGAATCGCGTTGGACTATTTATAGAAGTACGCAAGTTTCGAAGGTAAAGAGTTTATATACGCCGTTATTAATCTGTCAATATCGCTTATATAGGTCGAAATAGATAAACTTAAAAAAGCTAAGATCTCGTTCAAAACTAGATAGAGGATTTTAGGTAGAGGAAGGCGTAACTACTAGATACTAACCCTCCTAGCTTGGTTCTAGTTTATTATATTAAGAATCTACTTAAAGGTAGGATAGGTCTATTAGCTTAGGAGTAGGAAAGAAGCTTAAGTATAATTTTATATAGTTTAAGAATATAAGTCTAACCTTTTTCGAAGAAGGTACTCCCCCGCATTAATAGGTCCCTATCTATTTACTACCTAACTACCGTAATAACTACTTAGAGGCTTAACGTCTATTTCGGTATTAGGGTAACTAAAGAATACAATACTATACCGTTTAGGAATTATAGTACCCTAGACTAAAGGTGGTTCTACTACCCTATATATAGTATTTTTCCATCGCCTATTAGTCTAGCGCATAAGTAGGTAGCTAACGTTTACTAGAATTATTCTAGAACTTAGCTTAATATCTAAGAAATTTACACTCTTCTTAATAGTAGAAGAAGATATCTTTTCTATCGAGTTTATATCTACTACCTAAAGGCTACCGACCTCGCGCTAGAAGAGTAGTATTAAAGTACTTAAATCTAAGTATACTAGACTCCTAACTACCTCACCCGATCGAATTAGTCGAATAGGTATAGGAGGATAGTAAGTAAGGCTTACTATAGATATAGAGCCTATATAGTATTAGCCTAGCAATTTAGTCGAGCTTAACTCGAGCGCTATAGAGAGGTATTCTAGTAGTTAAGTAATAAGGCGAGAGCAATCCTAGTATAGTTAGTAATTATAGTATATTATCTTCAAATACTCTTATATATACCTAATGGAAATATGCTATAAATTTACGAAATCTAGGTAGTAGCTTAGTAGAAGGCCAACGGCCTAAGGTAGCGTTATCTAGATTACAGAAATCGAAATTCTCCTTTATATATAATTTATTACGTATCTTCTCTTTTTCTATCCTATAGTACCCTTGTTTAAATAATCGAGGCGTAGGACTAAGTTTTTCTTTCTTATACTCTAGAAGGTTAAAGAGTTATTTACTCTTTAGGATTTTATAAGTAAATATTTAGGATACTAAAATAGTAGTTATCTTACCCAACTAAAGTAGCTATCAATTCTACTCTACGGAATACCATAATTGCGGAGCTGGAAAAAGCCGATAGTTTTTAGTATATCGTTAATCTTAGAAGTAATCTATTTACGATCCTCGAGAGAACTAGTAATAAAACGGTTGAAATTAATAACGGGTAAGGTTAAATACATTTAAATAGGTTTAGAGAGTCCTACTAATCGTAATAATAGATAGAATATAGCGAGAGACGGTTTGGGTAGTAATGAATAATATAGATCTAAATTAATAATATTACGTAGTATAACGGTACAATTTCTCCAGTTATATTAAGTTCACGTTATATTTTAATAAAAAAGGCAAATAGGCTACTAAGAATAACTATATCGTCGCGTCTAGTTAATACCTTTCTCTACTATAATAGTTATCTAGAAGACTTTAAAGTTGATATAAATGGGATTATACTATCTTCTAATATTATTATTACCTAATTATAGCTAGTACTAACGCCAAACTCTGTACGGGCTGGCGACTCTTTTAATAACTACTAAAGTACAACCTACTAAGGTATATTAGATAACGTAGTAACTTAAACTCCAGTTCTAATAGTAATATTATAGTAGCTACTATTACTCGGTAGCTATATATAAATTACTAGCGGACTTATCTCCTCTAAATCCCAACACGTTATAGCGCGGCCACCCTCGTTACGCCTAAAAGACTTTTAACCTTAGTTATATCTCCGCAGATTTCCAAAGGATAGAATTAGGCTTAGGTAAAAGCCGAGTTAGATATACTACTCGAGAATAGTTAGTAATTAGATAAGAAGTAGATATAACTCGAGAAGACTTTTTACTTTAAGATATATACTAAAGTTACTATAAGTAATAATATTTAACGGCGATAATAAAGGCTGACTTTTTAGGACTTATACTACGTAATCGCCACGAGAAGTAAATCCGTGAATTACTATTCTACTATAATAACTATATGGATTACTCTCTACTATATCTTGATATAGCTAATACGTAGTAGAAGTACGGGTCTCTTACTATATACTAGACGATATATACTAGCCCTAGTCTCTCCAATAAGGATATATTCATAGCGAGATACTATAACGAATAAGTAAAGAGTATTAGGACAGTTAATTAAAGTAAAGGTTAGTAATGTAGTCCAGCCTCTCTAGCGCTATAATCTAAGGGCTATTAGTACTTCCGGGTATATAAAATATTTCTCAATCGGTCTCCGACTAGGCTACGCTAGTATTAAGCCTAGAGATTATTATTATTATAAGGATAAGACTTACTTATAATATATATTACGCGCTACCTTATTTATTCGTACTCTAAAGACAATTTACATATTATATACGATTAGATTAATGTCCTCGCTATTTTCCGACAAGTATACCGAGCTTATAGGATTAAAAGGTCTAAACTTATAAGTAGCCGTAGAAACCGTTATTCTTCCTTCTACTAGATATATATTAGCTCGATTATAAGTAATATATACCTGAAAAAGTACGGTCTATCTATCTAAGCTATATATCCTCTAGTAGGAGGACATTAATATCTAAATCTCTTTTATCGCTACTCAATTCTTAAATTACTAGTTATTAGCCTCCCGGTCGATATTTCTTCGTAATCTTTAACATAGCGGAGTATAACTCCTATAATGCGCGTGGGTTATAATTAGAAAGGGAGGGGCGATAGACTCTAACTATAAGGGAGATCCCGAAGCTAGTAGGGTATTAAGTAACGTTAGTTTTAACCTATTCGGAAGCTCGGAAGTTAGTTAAGGAAGAGCTCCCCTCTATCGCTTAGATATTATAATATTATATAGTTAGATAGGGGATACTAACTAATAATATTAGTAGAGGGTAGTACTATACCTATAAAGGTACGATCTACGTCATAATATCTACTTCGATTTAGGGAAAAGACTTAGTAAGTCTACTCCGGTAGGGTATCCTTACGTATCCTACTACGGCTTAGCTAAATAGTACTTCGCTTAGACTTAATAAGACTACTCTAGTAGGGTATCCTTACTCGTCCTACTACGGCTCGCCTACTAGCGCTTTACTTAGCGAATCTTCTTTAGTAGAAGGACTCTCCGACTTATTTAAAGATTATTAGTCTTATAGCCTCTAGTATATCACGCCTCTACGGTAGTTATCTTTTACTAGCCCTAGAACTTAAGTGTAGAAGCTCTATACGTAGTATTTACTCTACTAATATTCTAATCGAGCTATGCAATACTATATAATACTACGGGTATCGATACTTGTAACGAATAGAGCTCTACGAGTTCTCGGGAGATATATTTCGACGTACGCAGCCTTAAATACACCTTTAGTATATACCTCGCCTACTACGTTTTATCTACTTTCTCTTTATATTCGTAAAAATATACTTATCTTCTCTTCTAGTCCTTATTAACGCGGTCTAGATTTATCTATACAGTTACGTTCTTATATAGGCGTCCAAGCCGAAGAACAATTTATTAAATAATACGAAACTCTTACTATCTTTCCTCCTAAGACTATTTACTATTTATATCCTATAGTAGTTCCTTTGCATAAGTCTTCTTGCGGTTAGGGTTATTATATTAATATTTACCTCCCCTAATTAAGTATCTAGGTTTACTACCTTAATCTCCGTTCCTATAAACTATATCGAGGTAGGATAAGATAGTACCTTTACTAATTTATACTTACTAATTTAGCTATTCCCAATTCTCTACCAATTTATCTATATCTATTATATAAAGTAATCTAAGCTGGGAAGAGATATTATCTTAGATATTATTCTTAAAGCGAGCGACCTCTACCTAGTTATTATATACCCTATCTTGTACGCTAATATCGCTTATAGCCTTAGTCTAATAGCGTACTAGATAGCTTTGGTCGAAGGTAATAGATAGCTCCTAAGTATTATAGTCGTTATATAGAATCTCGTTATTACGATATTTCTTTCTACTAGTAGAATAATTATCTTAAGGACAGCTAGATTTAGGGGTATAATAAGGTTTCAGTCCAAAATATTAACGGGGATAGTAGCGCTTACTACTATCCTATTAATACTAGTATTCTTTACTCTTATAAGACTAAGGTCTAGTATTATCGTAAAGCTAGTATTATCGGTACGTAAATAACTACCTTAGCTTATTATAATAATATCTCTAACTAATTATCATAGATATATCTATTAATCTCCTCTGTTATACGAGCGTCCGTAATCCTAATTTCGCGGCTTTAGCCCGAAAATATAAAGGAAAATATTGAAATTCATACGCTATAAAAGCTAACGCGCAGGTGCAAATATGGAGATACGCATGCGGAAGACTTACCGCCCTTAATACCCTAATAAATTCCAATTAAGAGACCCTAATAGGCTGTACTTAAGAAATATTACCCTGCCCTCCTATACTACCGTTAGTATTCTTACCGTACCTTACCCTATTATAACGTATCTCCTAGTTGCAATAGTTACTTCCGGCTCTACTAGGCTATATCTATATCTACTACTATAAACTACGACGTTAATACTACTACCCCTACTATACGAGCTTTATCCTACTACTTATAGAGGTACTAAATTTTAGACTCTAGAGACGCTAACCTCTTCTTATTCTTAATTAAACTATGATATCGTAGTTCCTAGTTATAGACCGTCCGATTACCTACTATTTAACTACGTACTAGCCTCTTATAGACCGATTAAAGTCTTTCTATAGAGTATCCTCTCGAGGCGTAATACTAAAGCGACTGTTTCTACGCTCCAATAGTACTTTATTACACACTTTTAATATAGCGAATTAAATAGTATTAGTATTAGTAACCCCTATAGCGCTATTATCGATATATCTTTCTAAAATAATAGATCTCCTATATTAAAAAGCAGCCCCGTGCCTTGTTTCTCTCTATTAACCTATATATAATAGCTATTTAGAGCTTACTAATAAGATAGGATCCTACTTCCTTCTAGTAGTATAGAGAGCTTAGCGCCCCTTACTTCTACAATCGTACCTAAAGTACTCTATATTTACTATATCTAAAGTCTTTAACTCGATAAGTCTACTCGCTACTAAGCTATATAGTAGCTTGAACCGGATTTAGTAGCCGGCGATCACGACTTCCGTAAACGTAGGGAAAGGATAGGGAAAATAATTACAAGTACTTTAGTTATTCGGGCCAACCTAGATAGAGTATATCGTGTAGCTACGACTACGCTACATTCGATTTATTACGTAGAGATGGCTATATCTAGTCTGGGACATTTACTATAGGGTAATATCGATAAATATATTCGATACTATTCGATAATATACTTATAGCCTCTAGGTACTTATTATTAGTCGAAGTCTATATACGTCTAGTTAGATTACGATCGTTATAGAGTTAAGTTAAGCCTAGTCGATTATAGAACTTCCTCTTATATCGTAAAAGGTTCCGTCGCTAAATTTATTATTATAAAAGTTTCTATTATAAAAAAATCTATCGTAAATAAATAAGTAGTAGGATAGGGAGGGGAGATACACGGGTCTTTACCACGGTAGCGGCAGGGATTACCTAATGATACTTAGCGTATAGAGTTGTAGGATAGTAATAAATTAACTATCTCTACCCCCTACCTCGTTAACGATAATATTAAACGCAATCTACATGGAGAGTTTTCGAGAGAAGGAAAAGTAGGAAGCTAAAACCGAGAAATTCCTTACGTCAATCCCCCAGCCTAGTAAATGGTTTAATATAGTCGCGAAGTATAGCTTCGCTTAAAGCGTTAGTAATACGAACGCTAGTAAGGTACTACTACTCTACTATTCTAGCCTTCCCCGAAATATAATAATACTAGGTTGCTTTGAAGAATATATTAAAGATATTAGGAGAATAGAGACTCTAAGGAAGGCTAAGGAACTTACGTTTCTTATAGTATATACTATAGTTCGAGCTATCCTAGGATATTGTCTAGAGTAGATCGATAACTTTATTTACTTACTATATCCGTCTATACGTAAAAGGACTGGGCGAAATCGATATAACGGTATAAAATAGATTAGTACTATCTATAGCGAGCTCTTCCTAAAATGGGGCCCTGCTTATTATAATCTTTTCCTACTATATAAGTCTTATCGGTCTCATTATTCGATATTAAGGCTAAAATTTATTATAGTCGGCCTCGATTCTAAGGACTATAGTTAACTTCAATCTAGCTAGGCTAAATCTTAGCAAGCTATTATAGAGTAACTTAAAACTCTAAATTAGTAAGGTACGATAAATAGCGAGTACCGGCTATACTTTTACCTTCCTTATATTATTTAGTAGCTATTATAGCTACTATTCGAAGTCGAGTAAGTCCTCTTCCTAGAGATAAAAGTTAACGCCGACTAAGTATTCGTACGTAGGCTTAGCTTTATATACGATATTCTAGAGTATCGTGGCGCTATTAGAGAGTATACTTAATTATATCGAGCTACGGTTACTAGCCTTACAGCTGTAAAGCCGGTTTATATAGTAGAGTAGGGTATATTACTTTAACTCTCTAGTATTTATTTAAAACTAACCGTAGCTTTAGGTAACTCTATCTTAACTAATAATATAGTACTTAAGTATAGTCAACTAAAGGTTTTATAGTACGACGTAGAAAATATATATATAATTAAGTAGTCTTCTATCCAATTATATCCCTCTCGGGAATATACGCACGTATATAATAAAATATAATAGAGCCGCTCATTTCTATTACTTTATTTATATATATACCCTAGCCTTCTCGAAGCTATAATAATTTCTCTCTAATATTTACGGCGTCTTTAAAAGTATCGAACTTAATAGGGAGGATTAAGAAGGGATTACCGTAGGTATCGAATATAAACTTCCTATTAGGAGATCGGACGAATTTATAATTATATAGAATCTATACTTATTAGCTAGTACTACCTAAAGGAATTAATAATCTTCTTATAAAATCGAACTACTCCCTTACTATTTCCTCTATCTACTTCTATAAGATAATTTTCTAGCTCTCGACGTCTACGGAAGTATATATCGCGGTCCGTCACTCTAATAGGATACTTTCTAGTTTAAGGTAGGTTTTATACTATAGCTAAGGTAGATCTAGGACCGGATCTAGGATACTAGAGGGGAGCTCTCGCTAAGTTACTATACTTATCTATTAATAGACTTACCTAACTATAGACTTATTAATATAGAACGACGTTAGGCTCGGCGGGAGAGGTAGTTAAGACATTTAAGAGTTATTAGAGAGACGCCGTAATAATCTTCTAGTTCTTAGAGGTAGCTACTACTACCTAGTAGTAATTAGTCCGAGCCTTATTAATTAGGAGAAAGTCACGTAACAGGGTACTCCCCCCATACTAGTTATTTATATAATATAGAATATCTCTTAAAAGTATATTTATACCGAGGCTAAGCCTATTTATACTTAACTATACCCTAAAGAAGCCTTTACTAACCTCTATTTAGATTCTACTCTATCTTAAATACAAGCCCTCTAAATTAAATTATCTTCCAAGTTAAATCCTCTTATAGTACGAATCTACTTCGACTCGTAGCTTCGTCTAGTATATAATCTCCTTACCGGACTTCCTCCGTAAACGCGCCCCCCCCCCCCCCCCCCCCCTCTCCACCCTATAGTTCCTCTTTTTCTTCTATATAGGACGAGTATAACAAGCGTACGAAGAGGTAGAAGCGAAAGTTAAAGGGACTAAAGATACCTAAACTACTATCCTCTTTAGTAATAGTTATAATCCTTAACGAGTTCGTTCTAGGGAGCGGTAGTCGATCGATTCTAGAATATAAAAGGTCGGCTAATTCGTCTATACCGAATAACTTACTTCCCTAAGAATACCTTTTCCTAGCGTAGTCTAGAGAGTTCTTAAGCGATTACGCTCGAGGTAGCTATAATAAGCGGATTGCTAGTTAACGAGCTAGGAGGACCGTTCGGAGACGTAGTATATAATTATTAGGCGAAGAAACGCGAGACGGCGTCTTACGAAGTTAGAGTATAAGTTAGAAGGGGCTTTTAGTAAAGTTTAAACCCGTCGATACTATTAATCCTATATATATATTTTTCGGGAGGATCTAACTTATTACCGTCCTCCTCTTTATCGTCGTTATTACTATAATAGTTACTTTAATCTTCCTCCTCTTTAAATACCTCGACCTAGTCTTTAGTTTCGAGAGTCTAGTATAGTTATATAGGAAGTTTAGTTTCCGCTATTAATATCTACACCTTATTAGGCGCTATAGAATCGATACGGCGAACCTTAAGTTTATTAAGATATCTAGCTTTCTTACTTTTATCTTCTATATTATACCCCGGTACTAAGTCTTCACATAAAGGAGATATAGTACTCGAGAAGTATCTAGATCTAGAGGCTAAGATTTCGAGTATTACATCGTTTCGCGGGACGGTAAATCCTCGTATAACGTTCGTTACTAGGTATAAAAGAGCTAGAGTAAGTAAAGAGGATATTATACCGAACGGCTAAGAAAATACGCCTGTATTTATAAGGGAAAACAGGTAAGAGACTACTAATATAGCTATATACTAAGTTAAGCTCTAGTAGCTACTAATACTAAAAAGTATAGGAATATAGCTTATACTTCGTCGATAAGTATCTAGTCTAGAGTAGAGTTCGTCTAGGTTCCTAGACGTATACGACGTACCCTTAACTATCGTCTATAGAAGGCTAGCGTCGATCGAATTACCCTATAATAGTAGGGGTATAGAGCTAGTATAGGCTGTGTCCTACCGTATCCGACTACTTTTACTACTACTAGTTATACGAAACCCTGTATATAGTAGGGGTATAATACTAGTATAAGCCGCGTCCTAAAGCCTTTACTACTACCGCTAATTTTCCGACACGAAATAACTAAGAGAGTAGTTTTCTAAACGTTATAAAAGTCTATTAATAAATCTATAGTAGATCTCTATAGAAAAGCTTCGTAAGAGCTACGAGTAATAAGATTAGGGTAGATATACTATCGATAAGCTAATCTAGACGACTAGATAACGAGACCTCCTAAACTCCGAGCCTATTAAGATAAGGCGTATCGAAGCTACGGAAATTAATACCGACCTAGTAAATTTAGAGATACTTTATTCTAGGGCTTAGAGAAAAGGAGAAGGCTAGGACCGAGTTAACGTTAGATTAATAATTAAATTAATAATATTATGCTCTAGTTTTATAGACGGGAGTATATACGAGGAACTTAAGGGTATTTCTTAAACCGGGATCTATAGTACCTTTAGCGCCATTTATTAATATTATATATATACTTAGGCGTAGCGATTACTTTTATAGATTAGATACTAGTAGCTAATAGAACCTATTACTACCGCATGTAAATAATTATCTCTCGAAGTAACGATATACTACGTTAGGTTCGATATATAGGGGGCCTCTTAAGTCTTACTCGACTTACCGCCCTATCTAACTTAATAATTCCTAATAAATACCTTTATTATCGTCTAAGACTTACTAAACTACTACTATAATAAGTTTATTCGAATAAGAAATATATCTACCGCTAACTTAAAAGATGTATTAATTAATCTACTAAGGTTAGTATAGTCTAAAACTTTTAACTAGTACTAATAAAGACTAGAAATTAGGAACTATCCGATAATATCTCTATAAGCTATCTATTCTCGATACCTAGGTAGCAAAGTCCTAAAGAACTAATATATAATACCGTAACGGACTTAGAGAAAAGCTCTATATTTTTAATTTATCACGCTAACGTCGCTAGCCAGCTAGTACTAAGACAATCTACCTCTAGTAGTAAGACTCTAGATAAGTAAGTCTAGCTTAATAGGTATTCGATTCTTATATTAACGATAATAATATTAGTAAAGGACCTCTAGGCCAATCCTCGACTACCTATCCTTAGTATATACGAAAGTAGGCGAAAGAAGTATCGATTTAGCAATTAATCTTACGATTTAGTAAGGACTTAAGAGTATAGTTTCTTTGGGATATAGACTAGGAACTAGAATTTATTAGCTAAGTCCAATCTACTATCTAGTACTAAGGGCCATCTACTCGTCAATCCCCAATTACTATAGTTATTAGCCCTCTCTACCTAGATATACCTATATAACTATATCTTAGGCTAGTTTCTTAGGAAAGGCTTGCTAATAATATAAATTCTTTTCGTATAAAATTAACGATACTAAGTTTAAATTGCATCTACGTCAACAGAGCTTAGGTATTAGTAATAAAGGATATAGAGTTCGTATAGCGGGTACTCCTTACCCTCTATAGAGCTAACCTAAATAAATATTACAATTTTTTCTAGACCTCGTAATACCCTCTTACCTCGTCTAACCTTTAAGATCTTCCTACTAGGGAGTCGGCTCCGATACGTTTATAGATATAGGGAATTCATTCCTTTCTCAAACTATTAAAACTTATACTCCCGCAGTTATAAGAGTTTAGTATATCTTTCGTTTATATAGCTTATTAGATAATATCGTTACTCTACGAGATCGTACCGGCGTTTAATAATACCTAGATCGAATATCTTAGATATATAGCTCTATACGGAAGAGCATTTAAATACTAAAATAATTAGATAAGATAGACCTAGGTAGTAGCGGCTAACTACTAGTATATAATAGCTATATATCGAAAGCTAGGAATTGGCTACGTCTACTATTATTTAGCTACCCTTGCGAAGTTATAGATACGAAAATAGCTTTACTTTTATTACCGTTCTATTACCTCTACTTAGCCTTTCGAGGCTATACGGAGTTCGATAATAATACTTTTCGAACCTTTTGTCTCCCGGTATCTACTAGAACCCTTAGAATTTAATATCGCCTTCGTCTAAATTCATACTATACTATTCGGAAAAGTTAACCTCGCTAAATAGTACGAGCTCTATCGAAACTACTTCCTAGACTTCCTTAGTACCTATACTACTAGTAAGTTTCGCGACCTCAGTATCTATATTATCCTTACTAATCTTAGTACTCTTTTCGATTATAGGGATCTTTAGTTACCGCTACGACATTTCTTTAATTATAGTAGACTTCCCGTAGACGCTTCTTTATCTCTACTAGTAGTAACTATAGCGCCCCCGCATACTATCGATTTACTAGTCTAGACTACACGCGAAGTATTTAAGCGTAAAGGCGATCCTTAGATACTTCTCTTTACTTATATTCTATTCTTATTCCTACTAAATGTAGTTAATAAGTTAGAGAAAGTAGAGTATAACTCTAGAGACTAGTACTAAGACTCTATCCTTAGGGCTATACTATAGGTAACGATCTACGAATATATGTCTACAATGACGCCGCTTAGCCTCTATTACGATATCGAAGGTCTAACGACCTTTAAAAGTCTCTTAGAACTTTATAAAGGACGAATAAATATATAGGGTCGCTTACTAGAAGACTACGTAGTTAGTAGATAAGCTTAGATCGACGACTACTTTCTAGAAGATTAGTTCCTAGAAGTCTATAGTATAGACGACCCTAATTACTTCCTTAAGCGACCCTCTACTATAATGAGACGTGTAGAACGGGTTCTTTAGCTCGCTCTCCAATTAGTAAAGGTAAAATTATTCTAATCTCTATTATCTTCCTATACTAACTTCATAGTACCGAAAATAGTTCCTCTTTAATTATAAGCTCCCTAAGCCCTATATAGTTACTAAGCTCTCAAGGCGAGGAATCGCTACTCGAATCCTATAGTATTAGAATACTATTCCTGGAAAAAGTAAGATAATAACGTATTTTATATAATACGAACTATTAGTACGTAGCGATCTAGATAGGGGAGATCTCTATATAGGTACATCCGACAAGATCTCCGGTAGACGAAGATAGGCGGAGCTAGAATATATCTATATAATCTTTAAGGCTTAGCTTCTCGATTATACTTAACTAAATAGTTATCTTATTTAATATACTATTTTATTCTCTATATATTTGTCTCAAATTTTAAAAAGGTTTACTACCGGTATTTCCCGTATTGTCCTTCTCCTCTTTATTATATCGTGATTGTAGTAGTCTAATCGCGGCCTCGGAATTAAATCGCCTAGCGATAGGATTATATAATAATACTTCTCTAATATATTATACTAAACTTCTTATCGATCAAAAAGTTCGATTATAGAAAATGTAGTTAAAAGCTAAAACATCGTTTATATAATTACTAATTTACCGTAGTAAATAATATTTACCTTATCTCTTAGCTACCTAGGTCTTTACTTAAATAAGTTCGGATATACTCCTATTAATACTAGAGTTAAGGAAATAATTGTACTAAAATAGTAAGTAGAGTTTTCCATAGGTAAGCTTTAATTAATAAATAAAGAACTAGTAATTACGTAGATCTACGGGCGCGATAGAGGATTAAATATTGTAGCTTCTAGTAATAAAGTCACTTTCGCGTCTAGCGCTTTCTTTATCCTCCCCGTATAAATTCGAACGCGAGGAAGTAAGTAAATCTAGGGAAGTACGCTCTAAATATATATAGCTCGAACCTTTTATCCTTACTATCGACCTTTAAGCAAACCTAGATAGCCTAATAACGAATTCGCGATCGCGTTAACTATCTTAGTATAAGGCGGGGCTAAGCTAGTAAGACTAAAGAAATACGCGTTATAGATTCTCCCGACTTCGTTAACGAAAGGTTTTCTATTATAAAATCTAATATCTAAGCGACAACTAACTTCAAGAGACTTAAAGAATTAAAGAGTATTATTTTCTTACCGTAAGCGGCTAACTACCTATAGAGTAAACTTATTAAGCTCTCTCTCCGTGTACTACCTATAATCCTCGTTCTCTAAATCGGAGGTATTAAGTTCCCGCGACGATATATTATTCGTATAATCTCGTTATATTATAACCTTTTAGATTATACGTCCGCGAAGTCCGCGAGTACCCTTAGGGTCTCTCTCTATTACTACGTGTACTAGAATCTCCCTTAAATCGAGTAACTCGATATACTACTAATAGAACTAGTAATAGCCTAGAATATTAGATATCTTCTACATAGTTATATTCGGTAGATCGTACTATAAGAAACCTCGAAATACCTTTACTTAATACCCTACGTACTCGCTACTACTACTATAATCTCGTTTTATAATAGTTATACGTCTCTTAGCTAGTAGGTAATCTCCTTTACTAGGGTATATCTTCGGGCGGAATCGGTATTTCAGAATTATTAATTTCGCTACTATATAGTCTAAAATACCCTAGTTATATTTCTCTTAATCTTGAGCCAGCTTGCTCTCTTATAGAAAATAGCGAATTCCGAGTTTATTTAAGAGTAATTCGATTTACCGGTAGATAGCGAACAGATCCTTAGGCTTAGAAGTAGTATAATAAAGGATAATTACCGCTAGTACTAATTAGCCCTTAGAGTTAGTAAGGTAAGAGCGAAGGGCTCTCGTATTATCGCGTAGCCGTATTTAGAGCTATCTCTATAGGTATAGCTCAATAGGTATAGAGCTTAGGGACTTCGCGATAAGAATAATTACTAATCCCTAGTAGAGGCTAGTATAGTCCTTACCTTTCTAATAGAACGATTTTAGTCTATATTTAAAACTAGCGATATCGTTATTAACGAGCTATTCTATTCTACCTATTCTCCTATCGGAATCTAGGATCTCTATATATAGACTCTTTAAATCTTTAATATTCTAAGGCGGCTCGTTATCGGGGAACCTAATCTAGAGAATTTTCTTCTAGGGCGTAGGAATAGGGACTTAAGTATAGTATATAGTTTATACCCGTATTAACTTATCTAGCTTGCGTCGTTTTTATTATAGTCTAGTAGAGGTTTCCTCCTTTCTTAGATTCCGCTTAGCTTATTAGCGTATATATTCGCTTCGCTTTCGTTCTAGCTACTATTTAAAGATATAGTATTCCTTATTTAAAAGTAAAAGTAATTCGGGAAATACTTTATCTAACTTAGTATTCCCTTTAGTATAGATCTAGAAACGTTCGGCGAACGCGTTTTCTCTAAGCTTTAAAATACGGGCGTAAGCCTTATACGGCTACCTATCCCTATCTTTATATTACTACGAGGTTATAGTAAAAAGCTATTCCTATTTAACTTGCAAGCTATAGTCGTTTTCTATTAACCCGCTAGTTGGGGAAGTAAATGTTAATAGATAAAGGTTAATAGATAAAAGGTAAAGGGTAAAGGGTAAAGGGTAAAGGATAAAGGGTAAAGAGTAAAGGGTAAAGGGTAAAGGGTAAAGGGTAAAGGGTAAAGGGTAAAGGGTACGGGGGAGGCGCTTAGTACTAAATAGGTTTCGATTCTTCCCTCCTTCTCTACTATAGTCCTCTATACAATTTATTAGTTTTATTTTAACTCTATAATTTTATTATTATACTAGTCGCGCTTCCCTACCGGACTACTATACGTCTAAAGAAAAAGAAGGTCCGTATAGCTAGGACGAACGGTAGGTCGAAAGGCTCTATCCTACCCTATAGTAATATTAGTCCTACCCTCGAGCTTATTACCGCCGCCTTACTATATTCTATCGAAACCCTCAACGTTCAATCTCTAAATTAGGACAACTTAAAGAAGCGGAAAAGAGGTAAAAATTATACTAGGAGTTAGGAGGATAACGGTAAAAGAAAAGGGAAGGAGAAGGTAGAAGAGAAGGAGGACGAGGACGAGGAGAATAAGTAGAAGGTAGAGGATAAGAACGATGAGAAGGGCGAGGCCTAGGACGAGAAGGATAAGGAGAAGGTAGAGGATAAGAATAATAAGAAGGGTAAGAACGAGGACGAGGACAAGGACGAGTAGGCTAAGGCCGAGGAGCCTAAGGAGTACGAGGATAAGGAGGACGAGGAGAAGGTAGAGGATAAGAATAATAGGAAGGGCGAGGACGAGGACGATTCCTCTATCTTATTCGACAAATAGGACACCCTAGTCGAAGGAGATTACGTGCGTACTATTAAAGGGTATAAGGGCCAAATTACTTAGATCTTTTAGGGAGGAATATACGCTAATATTACCTAGTTCTTTAGTAAAGCTAGAGAAATCTTAGAGAACTAGGTTAAATTCCCTCTTCCCGTAAAAAAGAAGTTTTTAAAGTCTAATTAAGTTAATCGCATAGAAACTAGTTAACTCGTAAGATGGAATAAACCTAGCTCTATCTATACGGACTATTATCTTCGCTATCTAGGGAAAGGTTATACTATATTTAAAAATAATAGATCTCTATAGAAGTATCTACGAAAGTGCGGTAGATATAAAGGATATAGGTATAATGTAAGAAGCTGTAGAGAGGAGAAAGAAAATATATAATCCGTCTTATCTCTTTATATTCCCTAAATAAAGGTATAAAATTTTAAGCTAAAAGAATCTATATATACCTAGCGTAAGCCTACTTTTACTAAGATCTAAAGCTAATAGGTTACGGAGTAGTTACCTAATATCTATAGGACTAATACTATACTTTACCTACTTAAGCTACTAAGCTAAGTAGTAAATCGTTAATATAGGCTTCGAATACCGGGCTAGATTAATACTACCTTCTATATCGTCCTAGACTTCGCCTTCGTCCTTACGCTTATCTTCTTTACGCTATCCGTTTTCGTATTACTTCGTTGTCCGACTTGGAGTAATCCTATCGGATTAATAACCTAAGATAAGGGTAGGGGATTAAGTTTAGAAATATAAAGCGTCAGCTCTTATTAACTCAATTTTGCACCCCTAGACTCTTTAGCCCCCCACTCTTATTACCCTTAGTTTAGTAGCTCTATATAAAGATCGTACTTTATACTTTTATCTAGTAAATTAGTCTAGTAATTCGCCTAGAATATAGTCTGACCCACTTTAGCCTTATAAGAAAAATATAGGTACTTCGAGGCGACTATATATATAGGGAATATCTTAATAACTTATAAGATAATATATACTTTAATAACTTATAAGCTAATATATACCTTGATAACTTATATAGTAGATATTATACTTAGCCGCTTCCTAGCGTGTAATCGCTAGCTGCTCTAAGCTAATTCCTACCTATAATTTTATCTACTACACCTAGGGGTATTAGGCTATTCGCCTACCTCTACTCTAGCCCCTCGCCTCTATAAAGGTCCTGTTTCGGATTTTAATAGTAAGACTATTAGACTTAAGAATTAGAAAGGATAAATGAAATATCTAGCGCCTATACGTTGCTAAAGCTAGGATAAAGTTAGCTACACGAGGCTAATTATTTATAGTCGCTAAGTAAACTCCTCTAATAAGGCTGCCTAATATAGAACTATTAGACTAGTATACTCCTATTACTCTACAATATAGCTTACTCTATTCTACTCAATTAAACCTTTACTACTAATAGTATAGTCATTTCGTAAATATCTCCCTAATAAGATAGACGACTAAAACCTAGCGTACTACTACGATTTATAAAATTCGCCATAGGGTTCCTACTATAGCCTGAAGTCCGAAGTACCCCAAAACGACCCTACTCTCCTATATCTTCTACTATTATTCTAGCTTGCCTAGCGGTAAGCAAATTTATATATTCTTAAAGAGTATAGCTAAATATATAAGTAGAACTAGACAAGCGGAATAAATACCTTAGATATAATAAACTACTTAGGTATATTCGCAAGCTATATAATCTACCCTAAATCCCTACACGTCTATAAATATTATACTTACCCCGAATATCTACCCCTCTACCTTGGGTACAGCTGGATTTAGGCCGTCTAGTAATACTTTAGGTATAGATATACTAACAAGCACGCTAAGTACGAGCACGTCAGCTACTATTAGCTATATTATTACTCTCGTAGACGTAAATTAGGAATATTTCAATAATAACGCTTTAACGTTTTCGACGATACGTATAACTATTTATACTA
>JACTAK010000028.1:0-134497 GCA_014858625.1 Venturia carpophila
TCGGTATAAAGAATTATAGGGGTAAGATAGAGGTATATTATAGTAGGGTATCTACGAGTAAGTCGAGCTCCTAAAATAAGTTAGAGACTATTAGGAGACTATTAGGAAAATATAGTATACTCTAAGTCGTCTTTATTAATATAAAGGTAGATAATCTAGCTTATACTCGTAAACGTCGTATAGCTTTCTATTTACCTTATTATTAAAATCTAACTAATTTCCTACTATAATTTTCGCGAAGTATCGAATAGAGCTTTTAGTATAGTAGTATATCTATTTACGGCGACTATATTATATATCCTCCTTATTATTTATAGGAGTATTAGGCGGCTCTTTATTAATCTCTATATTATTATTTAACTCCACCCTATTATTATCTTTAGATATAGCCATTTTAGGTAAGAGTCGCGTAAATTTCGTTAGTAGGACGTTTAAGTACTACTAGATACGTACTATTACTTTACTACGCGTAGATATTAGTCGAAACTATTAGAAGACTATTAGGATAAATATACTATTTCTTATTAACTAACTAGACCGCCTTCGCTAAAAGCGTCCTATTAATCTTTACCTAGTATACTAAAGCTATCTTAGGACTTAACTTTCTTACGTAGTAATTTAGCGGTCTTAAGTACGTAATTAGTATTACTCTTCTTCTTATTAAACCCTCTAAGCTTACTATAACGCGTCAATTCTTTAATAGTATACGGGTTTATTAATTTTTTTTTAGGGGCTTTAGAGGGTATTATAGCGAAAAAGTCTAATAGTCTACTAATAGTCTAATATAATAAATTAGTAATATAGGGTAATTACGACGCGATTAGTAGAAATAAGTAAGGCTATTTTAGTAAAAGTATAAGGTAGATTAAGGTAGAAATTAAAGTGCGATTAGGTAGTAGCCTAGGGTTACTTCGGGGCTTTAGAGCTACTTCTAGCGCTAGTACGGAAGTAAAAAGTTAACGCCCGCTATTTTTTCCTTCTAACCTACTTATTAATTAACTAATTAATCAATTAATTAATTAATTAAATTACTTAATTAATCCCTACCCTCCTAATTTAATCTAATAGTATCTTCTTATTCTTACGTATCGCTATGTATAATTAATAAGGTTACTTACTTAAAATCTAGGTAAAAGTAAATATAAAAACCGCGGCTATTATTATAGTACGAATAGCTACTAGTAGTAAGGCGCCTCGTAAAGGTCTTCTATAAAAGGCCGCTTATAAGACTACTACGCGTAAGGCCGTACCTAGTATACCGAGGAAACCTTACTACTATAAGCTAGGAAGTATATTTACTCCCTTTATTTATTTACTTTACTTTAAGATCTTACGTATTCCTAATAGTCGCCTAATAGTCTAACGTACTATAGCCGTTATATTATATAAAATTTATTACTACTAGAAGTCTACTAAGCTTCTCTTCTATAAGTTACTATTCTAGCGACTTATCCGTAAGATTACTACGGAGGTCGTTATAGGCTCGGGGGGTATATAATAGCGCGTAAATACTATCGAGGCTATCTAAGAGGTAGTAGAGGTATATCTCGTATACTTATTTAAGGGTAAATTCTTAAGACCTTAATTTCTATACTTATCTTATCTAACTTTACCTAGATACTAATCTTTACGCCCTTTATACTAAACGTATTACTATCTAGGCTAAGGACATTAGGCTAGTACGAAGAATTCGCGGTAATAGTAATTTTAAAGGTATATACTAAAGTAGTTAAAGTTTATATCTTTTAGGAGTTTAATACCTAGTAGGGCTATAGGAGGCGTTAAGGCGTTTAGACTTATATTACTACGAATAATACTAGTAATAGCTAAATAAAAAGTTTTCCTTCTATACTTAATTCTCTTTACCGTGACTATTAGAAAACTATTAGGAAGTCTTTCGTATAATCTTTAAAGACCTAATCCTCGATTATAGACTGAAATAATAGAATAATAATACTAGTAGTAGTTATAATAGCGCCGGTAGGGCTAATTAATATAAAGATATTACTAGTTTAGGAGAGGTACCTTTATAATAAAGTATATATTTATATCCTCTAAGTAGAAGCCTTGCTAGATATCGGCTAGGTTAATTATATTACCCTCGCCCTAGGTATACTTAAGGAAGGTATATAGTAAGTAGAGTAAGAGAGGTAATAGTTATAGTACCTTTATAATAAAGTATATATTTATATCCTCCGAGCAGAAGCCTTACTAGATATTAGCTAGGTTAATTATATTACCCTCGCCCTAGGTATACTTAAGGAAGACGGCCTTAATATAAGCGAAGAAGGCCTATATATAGTAACTAGTATATAGTAAGTAGAGTAAGAGAAGTAATATCTAGGCCTTATTAGTAGATATCTCTATCGCGTCCTTAAATATATTAGTACGAAGCTCCTTACAAGGTATAGCTTTATATCCTTCTTAGTATATCCTTCTTAGTAGGTAGTATCGGCCTCTTTTATCTTTATCTAGGCCTCGTTAGTAGATATCTCTATCGTATCCTTAAATATATCGGTACGAAGCTCCTTATAATATAGCTTTATATCCTTCTTAGCTATAGGGTCGGTAGCCTTAGGTAGGTATTAGTAGATTTTACTCCTACGCTTAATTCTCTTTACTATAACTATTAGGAAACTATTAGGAAATCTTTCGTATAATCTTTAAAGACCTAATCTTCGATAATAGACTAAAATAATCGGATAATTATAATAATTATATTATTAGTTTAGAGGTCTACGCTTAGAGTATTTTTTTTATTAAATATTTAACTAAAAATATTTAAATTTCTAAGATTTTAAAATAAAAATAACTCCGCTTAATAGATTACTCTATAACTTCGTAGATCTTATAATACGTTACTTTAAAGTACCTCTAGCTACTTAGATATCTATTTTATTAATAGTTTCTTACTCTATTCTTATTCTTTAATCTTATTATTTTCTTCTTAGTAATTACTAATACCCCTACCGCCGTAAATAAGTATAGATCTAACGGGTCCTAAATTCTAACCCTCTTTCTACCTAGAACTATACTAACTTAAATACTAACCCTCTTTTCTACCCGTACCTATACTAGCCTTTACTAAAATTATTATAACCTCTTTATCCTCCTCCCTATTTATCTCGTAACCCTTAGACCCACTCCTATAAGTTAGTTAGAATAATATTTACTACTAGTAGACTACGACTAATACTAATAACTTCTATACTTAGTAGGTAGATATAATATAGTATAAGATGGAGACGTCTAAGCCTAAGCCTAAGCTTCCTAAATAGGGTAGAGAGACTCGCGCTATAAACCGCTCCTACTTTATTAAAGGCGCTTTACGTATAACTAGCGACCCTAAGATAATCTATACTCGATACGATAAGGTAATATAGTATATTAAACTAGGTAATAGATCTAGTACTATAACGGATTATATTTTAGGAAATAAGTATAAAGGTAAATTAGTAGTACGGGGACTAGTATAAATAATAGTCGAGGAGGGCTTTAGAGAAGGGGTAAGACTATTAGGAGACTATTAGCCTAAAAACCTTACTAATTAATCTTAAAAAAACTATAAAAAGAGAGAAATAGCCTAATCTAGAGACCTTAAGCCTTACCTTACTAACTTTACTAATTAGCTTATTTATACAATTATTAGGTATAAGTAGCTAATAATAACTATTAATAATATAGAGTTTATTCAACTTATAATGTACGCTAACGAAGATATCGCCTCGAAACTAGTTTCCTTATCGACTATTACTAATAAAATCCTTTAAATGCGCGATATTTCTAAGTATATAATCCGTTAGCGTCTTCCTCTAGTACTATAGAAGGTCTCTATTATACTTAATAGATAGTCTACTCCGCGTAGGGATAGCTACGTTACTATTAAAGTATACTAGGTTACCGATTAGTTAATATAGGAAGTAATAGTCGGATTTAAACCCTACTATAGCTAGTATAAAGGGGTAGAACTTACGAAATATATCCTAGCTCGACTCTACTACTTCGAATTACTAATAGGGTTATTATATTTACTACGGATAACGTATTAAATAATAAGACTATAGCCGAGTCGGTAAATATAGCTATTAATAAGTTATATCGCTCCTTCAGGATCTAAAACGAGATTACTCTATATCTATATATCTCGTACGTTATATAGTTAAGTTATAATAGTCTTCTTTCTAATATTAAGATTAGACTAATAAAGGATAAGTTTATTAAGAACTAGGAGGAAGAGGAGGAGAGAATAGCTATAGCTTTAATATAAGGAGAGATTCCTACTAACTTATAGTAAGGTATAAGTTCCTAATAGTCCCCTAATAGTCTTAGCGTCTCTAATTCCCTATTTAATTATATACCTTATCTAACTATACTATATAGCTTCCGTATATAGTAGCTAAGGCGCGATAGATCGCGATCTTTATTAACTCTAGTAAAGTACGCTAGTTAGCCTTTAAGGCTATCTAAGAGATATAGTTTCGAACGTCGCACCCATTATCCGAGAAGATTCGAATATTCCGCTATATTTAAGATATTAAAATACGATAGGACTCTACCTTCTAAATACTAGTACGCCTCTACTAGCTAAAAGATCCTATTATTATATATATATAGAGGTAATACGCGTATCTATATCCTAGTAATAATAAATAGGGCTAAGTTTAGTACCTTATTACTATCCTTCGTCCCTTTGCTATATTTATAGTACTTATTAGTATAATAAAATTACCTACTCTCTATATAGTTTTCGATCTCTATAACCGTCTCTATAACTATATTAAGAATATATAATAGATACTAGAGAAGAAGACTTGTTAGTAGAAGGTAGAGATATATAAGGTATATATAAAGGTAAAGGAGAAACTATAGGTCTACTATAGCGTAATATCTACTAGTTAGGCTAGAAAGCTATATAGTTTAGCTATCCTTCTTAACCCTTACTATAAGTTAGAGACCTAGTCTTGAGATAAGTAGGCTCTAGATTTAGACGATTCGTATAACTAGTAGGCGTTTTACTAGCGTAAGTTTAAGAAGCTTTATAATTAAGACTATACCTATCGCGTACCTACTTTACGCCGAAGAGAGCTACTATAACGTCTTTAGCGAAATAAGGTTAGTCTTAATACTATAATAGATTAACTATATATAGCTATAGACCCTATACCGCCGCCCTTATTATCTAGACATAGTAGGGAGGTAGTATCTAATAGATAAAAAGAGTTTAATAACTACCGCTTATAGAGTAAGTTTTTCCTTTTTCTTAATAGTCTCCTAATAGTCTCTAATATATTATAGACGAAGTAGCGACGTACTTTAAAGACCCTTTCTCCTAATAGAAGTATATTAAGCTACGTTTTCCGCGGATTACTATAATAGCTAGAGATATCTTTAGTATCTAGGCTACTAGTATTAGTATTAAGCGCGAGTTTAGTATCGCTAGTAACTACTAGTAGGATAATAGGACTTATAGTATAGTAGTCCTCTCCGTACTTATAATTAATAACTACGAACTTAACGTTAAGTATAAAGCGTATAAGTTAGATTACTACTTATTATAAGTAAGGATAGATAAGGTTAATAATAAGGAGATTAAAGATAAGTACTAGAAGGTAAGTAAGGTCCTTACTACGTTTATTAACTAACTATTAATTACCTATAATAAGATTAGTAATAGGGAGGATTCTACTAACCCTAATAATAACCCCCTTTTAGATAATAATAAAGAGGAGTCTACTCCTATAGTAGGAACCCTCTACTATAGACTTTAGAAGGACGAGGAAGGATTATTAAGTAATAATCTAGAATTAGTTAAGGGTTCTAGTAGTCGAGTTAGTAGCTATCTACGAACCTATTACCTAGCTTAATTAGCTCGCGTACCTCTATCTATACGCGTATCTACGCGCGTATTAACTCGCGTATTAACTCGCCTATTAACTCGTTAATTAACTTATAATCGCCCCTTACTTTAAAGAGATAGTAACTTAAGTCTTTATACTCTATAGGGAGGACGGGAGTTATCTATATATAAGATTAAGGAGGATATTAATGTTCCTAATAATAGGGAGCGTCTCTTAAAGCGGCGTTATTAGGGAGAGTAGTTTAACTATTTAGCTATTAGGAGACTATTAGGGTACTATTAGGCGTTCTATTTCTATATTAATATTATTCTCTTCTTATAATAGAATAGTCTTTTACTTCTAAGCTTCTAATTCTAAATATACTTCTAAGGCTACCTTATACTAAGACGTCCTACTATTATATAATTTATATACCTTACTTAGTAATACTCTAAAAGATACGATTACGTAACTTTTACCCCTAGCTAACCTAACCTAAAGCGACGAGTTAAACCCGTACCTTGGCGGGTCGGGTTAGATTAGGTCTATAGAGTTAAGATCTACCTCTAAAACCCGACCTACCCCCCCCCCCCTAGTTAGGTGGGTTTTAGGTTTAACCCGCCCTATTAGGGGCCCTAACTCTAATTCTCTTTCTTAAATTACAGTAACGTAGTATTAGTACTTTTATAAATACTTTTTATAATATATAAAATATATATATTCCTTTTTTTAGCTATAAAAATAGACTAGTCTATTTTCTATTCTTAGACTCTTTAAAAAGATTTATAAGTAAGGCTATAACCTTTAAGTTAGAGCCCCTAAAAAAGTAGGTTAAGCTTAGAATCTATTAACTAAAGAGAGTATAGTTAGGTTTTAGAGGTAGATTTTAACTAGGGTCCCTAATAGGGCGGTTCGGGGCGGTTTTTAGAATTAGAAACCTATACTATTAGGTTTCGGTTTTTAATAGGGCGGGGTAGGGAATAGGGTAGGTTATAAGACTAAATCTAATCCGCCCCGTTTAGGTCTAAACGGTTTTATAGCGTGACTTACTAGGGTAGTTATAGATAACTATATCTATATATTAAATATCTAAAAGATAGAAAATTACCTAGAGAATAAGAATATATAGTTATAAAAATATATATTCTATTAGATCTAGAGATATAAGTATTTTAATACCTTAATTCTAATTATAGTAATAAAAACCCGCCCCGTTTTAATAGGGCGGGTTTAGGCGGGTTAATAGTTTAGTTCGGGTTTCTCTTAAGTTATATAACCCGCCCTAAAATACTACCCCGCCCCGGCCTAATCTAAAAACCGTCGGTTTAGACCCGCCCTATTAGGGACCCTAATTTTAACTTTATAAACTCAATCTAATCTAATCTACTAATGTATAGGTTTACTCTAATACTTTAAATTAGGTTAATTAGGGGTAAAAGTTATATAATTATCTCTTTTAGAGTATTACTAAGTAAAGTATATAGATTATATAATAGTAAAAAGTCTTAATATAAGATAGCCTTATAAGTATATATTTAGATATTAGTACTAATCTACTCTAGTATTATCTATCTTCACGCTTAGATCTATCCTTCTAAGGAATAGAGGTAGACAATTATAAGATAGGTAATATAGATAGATAATAGGGTAGGGATAACTTATTATAGTATAATTACCTCGGTATATAGATTTAGTATAAAGAGTTATTACTAAAGGACTTTAGTAATAGGGATAGATCTATTAAACTACGAACTTATCTTAATACTTTATCGTCTTTAAGATATCTTAAACCTATTAGAATACTATATTATTCTAATACTAATTAGTAGTTATATTAACTTATATACTATAGAGCGGTAAGGAATTAACTTAAAGAGTTATTTAGAGATTAACTAATTAAGTATTTCCCTTTAGTTAATCTTAGGAATAACTAGTTATTCTTACTTCTAAAAGTATAAGGGATTCCGCTAAAGAAGTTTAGATAAGCTAAGGTAGGCTTTAGTATCTTTAATTACCTTCTTTTCCTATTAAGTATTTCCCTTAGGAAAAGGCTAGTATTAAAGAGTAAAGTCCTATTTTACCCTCTACCCTTAACCCTTTTCCCTAATACTAACCTACTATACTATAGATAAGTAACCTATAGCTAGACTTAATACTAGTCTACCCTAGTAGGAGGAAGTACCTTTTTCTCCTTATTCTTAGATAAATATATCTTAGAAGTCTTAGGATAGAACGCTAAATAACTCTAGTAGCCTTTCGCTACTAGAGTTTAATATTAATTCTATTATACGACCTAAATTCATTACTAATAACTTGCCTAACCTATTAGATAAAACTTCTATAGAAATACTTAATAGCTACCTCTATTATATACTTAGAAGCTATATCTAATAGGATATAGAGTAACTCCTAGATATAGTCTAGGAAGATTTCTGCTACTAGACCTAATATATATAGAACCGCTACTATATAATACTCCTTAGGCAATTATAGTAGGTTTTATTAATAAAGAATATTAGTATACCTAAGGAGCGGAAAGTAACCCTAGGAGACCGATTTTTCGCCTATATCTAAGGTAATAATCTACCTCTTTAACCGATAATCCCTAAGTATCTTAGAGAAAATAAACTAGCCTAGGAGTAGCGCTAAAGTATATTAGTAACCCCTCTATAGCGTATAGTAGTACTAAAAACTATCTAGAACTATACTAGAGAGGAAATAAATACTCTACTAGACTAGATATAATCTAAATTACGAGGTATATATAAGGAATAGAAGAATAACTAACCTATTATAGAAACTTAATAGGCCTACGCAACGTTAGTAATTGATAAGGATAATAATTAACCGGAATTCTAGGAATAATTCTATATAAATAAAAGAATATTCTAGCGTCTTACGCTAAAGACGAGTAGTATACCTTCTAAACTACCTCGACTACTTACCGAAAGAGAAAGACTTAGTAAGTAGCTAAACTTAATATCCCTAGAGTAAATCTATACTTAGTAATTTATAGAACTAGACTAATCTCCCTCTATCCCGCTAAATAGCTTTAGTAATAATAAACTAATCCTAAGATTAGAATCTAGCAAGAAATTAAAGGATTTAACCTCGATATATAGCGATAGAATTCGATATAGAGGAGAGGAATATAAGATCCTAGATAATAGATACTATATTCTAGAGTAGATATACGATACTATTAGTATCCTAGACTACTATCTAGATAAAGTATTACTAATAATACTAAGAGGAAAAGCCCTAGAATACTACTATAAAATTATTAGCTAAGGAATTAAGACTTCCTATAAAAAGATAAGAGAAGAAATCTAACGATATTTTAAGACTCCTAAGAGATACTAAAAGTACTTAGTAGACTAGATATTAATATTACTTACTACGATTATTAAGAATAACCCTAGAAAGAGTAAACTAGTATATCTTAGGTACTATTTAAACAGCTTAAGAAAATTAATCTCCCGCTTAAATATAGCGAAGAAGAGCTTATAACTCGCCTTATAATAATCTATTAGGAAGTCCCTAAATATAAATATACGCTATTTTCCCTACTAAAAATATATAAAGCTATAAAAGTATCTCTAAAGCGCTTAGTTATAATAGAAAGTTCGGGCTCGAAATACGCGCAATATATAGCGGAAGATAGTAATAATAATACTAAAGTATATTAGTATAACGACTCGGATAATAAGAGTAATAACAAAGAATATAGTACGTACCTAATAGATTAGATATATAAAAAGGGATCTAACTAATAGTATACTAAGAAAAGTATACTAAAGTTCCCTAGTAAGGCTAATATACTAACTAGAATAATCCCCGTATAGAAAATAGTAAGATATTATATCTATAGTAAACCTAGATACTAGTTAACAGAATATACCCTAGAAGAAAGAGGGGAAGTATTTAAGAAATTCCGTATAACTACCCTATAGTATATAATAGATTATAAGGTAATCCGCTAATACCTTACGATAATTAATAAGATAGAAATAATATTAAATACTACTAACCCTAAATATTTTGACCAAGTATGCTAATAGTTTTTATAAGAGGTAGAGGTATATAAAGTATATTTCTATACTTAATAGGATACTACCTAGTTTCTATAAAATAATACTATAGTATATTTCTAGACTGGAATTTTGCTAGGGGAATCGTAATTAGAATATAAGGAAATACCGCTAAAAGATATTAGTACTACTAAGAATAATAAAAACGATAATAATAAGCTACTATACTTAATTTTTAGCACGGATATAAGATATAACTTAAAGCTTTTTCGAGGTATTATACTAGACTTAGGAGTAGTAGGAGTTTTAACGACTAGTATTAGCTAGTTTAAAGCCTTATAATCTATACTATAAGTATCCCTAATAAAATAAGAGCGGGAGAATATTTTATTTGTTTTGGAAAAGGACTATCTATAGTATCTCTAGGTACGGTAGATATACTAACGTACTTTAGTATAGTTACTTTCTATATCCTACCTACGGAAACACTATTTCTATTATATATAAATAATATAGATAAATTGGGTATCTACTTTAATAACCTTAATAATATACTTATACGCGGAAAATAGCGTATACCTATTACTAGAAAGTGGAATTACCTATAGATAGTACTCCTAGACGTTAAAATATCGTTATCTTATATATTAGATACGTTATAAGACCTTAAGATTGGAATAAGGGAGTATAGATACCCCTACTATAGCTAATTTATATTAGCTCTACCCGATAAGGCGATAGACTAGTTTCTAAAATAGGGGCTAACTAAGATAGAATTACTTCGCCTATACTATAGATTTTAGTTACCTAGTAGCTTATCGCTTCTAAATAATATTAGTAAGGGCCGATTTCGACGTAGATCTAAGACTTATTAAATAGCTTACTAAGATAGATAAGTACTACTAGCTAAATTAGCGCACCCCCTATAGGTTTAAATTTAGCCTACGCGAAGATATCGACTTTAATATAGAGATTATTATCGATATTATATATATTAATAGACTACTAGTACTATATATTATCGACGCTACTATAGTATTCTAGAATAGACTATTCCTTAAGTACTAAACTACTAAAGTACTTTAGTAGGCTATCCGGAGATATTAGATTAACGTATACCTTAGACTACCTAATACTATTATTATAGATACTAGTAATAACTTAAATTCCTTAGAATTTAAGGTAGAAGTAAAAACTATAGATATTATAGTCTATAGTATACTAATCGAAGCATACTATACTATAGGAAAGGTAGAAATATATTATAAAATTATAAGAAGGATCTTTAGTATTCTTTAGAAGGAACTTCCTAAAGAATCTAAAGAATCTATTCTTTAGATAACTTTTAAAGTAATTAATAATATAGTAGGGCTAAACGGTCTTATCCCTACTCTTTTAGTATTTAGTACTTACCCTAAGCTTACGGAGGTATCTCTACTAGTAGTATTAGTTATATAGAGAGTAAAGACTATCTATATAGCTATAAATAACCTCCGTAAAGAATACGTAAAAGAGTAAGTAGTACTTATACTATCCGTACGAAACGGGCTAAAGTCTCTTATCGCTTCGTAAATCCTACTAGGATTAAAAGTCGTAGTATATAGGGAGAATAAAGGATAGTAAGGACTATTTCTCCTTAAAAAAATAGATAGCTATAATTATACTATTAAAATTAACGGAAAGGATAAGATTTTTCGCTTAATATCTATATATATCTATTAGGAGGAAGATACTAAGTAAGAAAGAAAGTATCTAGATAATAACCCTAAGGTATAATAGAAGATATTATAGGACTAAAAACGATTACTAAAGAGAATTAGTAATAAGAATAAGAGAAGGATATACCTATAAGTAGTAATTCTATAGAAAGACCTAGGAAATCTCTAATCCTTCTCCTAGGAACTACTAGATACCTACTAAACCGAATTAGCGACGAGGGTATACTAGAATTTTATATTATAAAAAGAGAAAATAGATTAAGAACTCTTAAGAGAACTAAGAAAAACTAGAAAAATTAAGGACCTAAAAGCTCTATTTTAGATATTGGATTAAAAAGAAATTAATAATCTCCTTAGCTAAGAGGTAATAGTATTTATTTAGAACCCGTAGATACCGGGGTAAAGGATTATTCCCTTAAGAATAGTTAGAGAAATTAAGGGAAAGGCTACTAAATTCCCTTATAAAAAGTTAAGGCTTATAGTATAAGGCTTTAATAATGCTAGTAAAGATACTATCTTATACTAGTTACTAATAATTTATAGAGCTATATAAAGAATTATACTCTCCCTCGTATCTATACTTCTTACCTTATAGGAAGGAATCTCTCTATATCTATAAGATATTACTAAGGCCTATATCTAAAGCTAAACTAGATTAGTAAGGACTATATACGTATATCTCCCTAAGGAACTCTAGAATAATTATCCCCCTAGTACTATTATATATATTAAGAAACTACTATATAGAATACTAGAATCTAGCTTATACTAGTTTATAACCTATTTTAAGCATTATATAGAGCGCCTTAATATAGAGATATCCCCATTTAATCTATACCTTCTTATTATAAAACTAAATATAAACTTTAGAATTATTATAATATAAACGGACGATATACTTATCGTTACTAACTAAATCTTTTTAGTAATAGAAGAAAAGGCTAGAACTAACGTAAACTTTCGAGCTAAACTAATTAAAAAACTAGAACCTAAAGGAAAAATTATTTTTGATAAATATATTATTATATAGTAAGGGCTAAACCTCTTTATTATATAAAAGAAATAAGGAGAGAAGCTAGAACTCGTAGATCTTAAGAAAACTCCGGTAGAAATTAAAGAGGCCTACGTTAGATAATATATAAGGGGTATATATATTATATCTATCTACTAACTAGAAGTAGCTTTTAATCTAGCTATAGTAGTATAATTTAAGGACTTAGGGAAACTAGAAATTAATACCCTTAATAAATGTATTAAATAGTAATAAGATAACCTTAAGAGGGGAATTAGGTATATTCCCCTCGATCTTACTACGCTAAAGCTATTTATCTATATTAACAGTTCTTTTACTAATAACTCGGACCTTTCTTCCTAACTTAGATACCTTATTATTATTAGGAATAAAAATAAGGAAGATTTTAAGTTTATAATAAAAGGAAACATTATTTATTAGTCTTTAACTAAGTTAAAGAGGATTATACGCTTAGTTCTAGTATTAGAAATACTTACTATATTAGAAGGAGTTAATAAAGGCTATATTATCTTAAAGATAATTACGTAAATCCTAAAACGACTAAACCTACCGCTAATCCCTCTTATTATATATACTAACTTATTTTCTCTCTATAAGTATATAGTAAAACTTAGGACGACTAAAGAAAAGCGCGTTATAATTAATATTATAGCTATTAGGCAAGCCTATTAGGCTAAAGAGATTAAAGAGATTCGATAGATTAATAGAGAAGATAATCTAGTAGATACTTTTATAAAGTAGAATATAAATAAATACCTTTAAACCCTACTCTAAATAAATAAGCTGGAAGTTTATATTAAGGGATAGGTAAAGAGGTAAATTTATACCCTATTAGATTACTACGTTTAGTTTACGTTTACTATTCTACTTTAGTACTAATATTTAGATCGATTTCTTTTTATTTAGAGTTTATCTAGGGGATATTATTAATTTCTTAACTATTTTACTTTATTACAAAAATTAAAAATACTAGAAATAGGAGGATAAATATAGCTAAATACCTTTAGTATAGGGAAAATAGCTTAATCCCTAACGATTAAAGTATATATTTTAATAATTATAGTATAAGGACTATATATAATAAATAGTCTATATCTTATTCCGCTTAAGCTACGAGTAACTTACTATCTATAGTTAACTATATTAATAGAGAGTAAAAATACCGAAAACCCGATAAGAAAGTAACCTAGAACTCTAAACTCTAGCTTATATAAAGAGAGCTTAAAAAGTAACTCGTAACTAAATACCCGTACTAAGTAACCGGCTAAACTATATTAGTACCCTAAATACCGGAAAAGTACCGTAAATTAAGAAACTACTAAAAGATAAGTAAAACTAATACCTAAACTAGCTTATTATTATTATCCTCCTTATCCTTAGTCTCCTTATTATTATTACTCTAGTAGTCCTTATTATAGGTATTAGAAATAAAGGAATATAACTTTTTCTTAGTACTACTCTTATCTATTAATAGGCGAATAGTTTTATAGCCTATCTAGACGTAATTAGAGTATATACTACGCTAAAGGAGTTTATTATTTCTACCCCTAGGGGGGAACCTAAAAACTTAATAATAGGCCTTAAATGGACTAGCGCCTTTTTAATAGTAATTATATATATCTTTTAGGTCCGTATACTTAATCGCGCCCGCGGAAGTATAGCTAAAGAGAGCTAGTATATAGTATAGATAGAATTTATACGCTACTTCGCTAGGACGCTCCGGAATAGTTAGAGTAATTTTCTCGCCCTTAGAACCTCTCTTATAGAACTAGACTAGTCTAAGGGGCCTATTATAGCTCTAGTCTAGGTTATAGGTAATATTACCGATAATATCTACCTAATAAGGAGGTAAAAGGTTTACGCGCTACTAGTAAGTTAAGAGATTATAGACTATTTCCTAGATCTTAATAAGATTACTAATAGTCTTTAGCTTAGAGGACTAAAACTATAACTATTTCTAGAGGTTAGTAGGCTTTAAAATAGTACCTATCTCCTTATATATTATTATAGGAGACTTCGCTAGCTTCTAGGGAGATAATAGCTACTCTAGGAGAAGAATAAATATAGTAGGGTACTATCTAGGCTAGTAAGTAGTATTAAGTAGATAAAGGAAATAATACCTAGGCGGAGGAGAGGAAGATAGAGGGTAGTTAATAAAACTAATTAGCGGGCTACGAGAACGTAAGCTACGACTAGCTAGAGTAGAAGCTAGGGTAATAGAAGTATAAGTTTCTAGACGACGGGAACGACGATATATAGATATAGAATCTTTATCTTCCTCTTTCTTATTACCGCTAAAGTCGTTTAGTATACTACTACCGTTATTATTATCCTTATAGACCCTAAGTTAGGCCTAACTAGGGCTCCTAATAGGTCGGGTTAAACCTAAAACCTACCTATTAGGTTAGGGTTAGGTTAGGTTTTTAGGGCGGGTTTAACTACTAAAAACCTAAACTAACCCGGCCCCGCTAAGGCCGGGTTATAACCTAACGTACGGGTCGGGTTTTTTTAGCCTATTTTTAGTATATTTTTAGTTTTTATTTAATTCTATTAGATCTATAGGTATATCTTAATTTTAAAAGCTATAGACTTATTTTTAAGGTATTTCTCTACTATTTTATTAATTTAAATCTTAATATATCTAACTATTTATACCCCGGTAAGTTACGCTTTTACTCTTGGGTTTAACCTAAAAGCTAGGTAGGTTAAAATTTAATTCCCCGACCTATAACCCGACCCTCCCCTTAGTTAACCCGACCCTAGTTAGGTCGGGTCTATACCCTAAAACCCCGACCCGACCCGCCCTATTAGGAGCCCTAGGCCTAACGGATACGCTCTCTATTACGCTTAAACTAATACTTACAATTATACTTAGTAGTACGCTACTTATCCTACTCGCGCTACTACGTACGATATATATACTTACGCTTAGAAGAGCTTAGCCTACGCTATATTATAACCTAGGGCGATAAATGACGTATCGAGCGAGATTCTACCTCCTCTATAATAGTTCTTATACCGCGTATACTACTAATTACTATTAGTAACCTGTATTATAACCTACGCGATAAACTAGCTCTTAAATTACCAGTTTAGCGAGATAGAGTACGCGGAGTAGGTATAGAAGATATATAAGATTTATAGGTAAATTATAAGGTAGAATAGTAGCTAGAGCGACTTAGTAGAGGTAAGCCGGGCTAGGGTCCCTAATAGGGCGGTTCGGGGCGGTTTTTAGAATTAGAAACCCGCCCTATTAGGTTTCGGGTTTTAATAGGGCGGGGCGGGGAATAGGGCGGGTTATAAGACTAAATCTAATCCGCTCTATTTAGGTCTAAACGGTTTTAAAGCGTGACTTACTAGGGTAGTTATAGATAACTATATCTATATATTAAATATCTTAAAGATAGAGAATTACCTAGAGAATAAGAATATATAGTTATAAAAATATATATCCTATTAGATCTAGAGATATAAGTATTTAAAGACCTTAATTCTAATTATAGTAATAAAAACCCGCCCTATTATAACGGGGCGGGTCTAGGCGGGTTAACGGTTTAGTTTAGGTTTCTCTTAAGTTATATAACCCGCCCCGAAATACCACCCCGCCCCGGCCTAATCTAAAAACCGTCGGTTTAGACCCGCCCTATTAGGGACCCTAAGCCGGGCGGAGAGACGTCGTAGAGATTATTAAATTTATTTTAATATTAGGAGGAGTAGGGGATATTGTAGGGGCTTAGTAAAGGACGGGAGCTCTATTAAATATTAGCTAAAATTAATTAGTAAAGCTTAGCTAACTTATAGGAGTACGCGAGGGAGTATAGCGCGAGGTTTTATCGCTATCTTTACTATAACTAGAACGACGCTATTCTTATAAGTAACTTAAGCTATAGAACTATTAGGAAAGCTAACTCACTTTATTATTATCTCTAGGAGCTATTAGGGAAGTAAGAAAAAAAAATTTAAATTTTTTTCTTAATATAGTAATTGGGTAGGTAAAAGAGCTTAGTATTTAGAAGTAAAATTAAGGGGCCGGGGGAGTATTAATATTATTATTATTACTTAATAAAATAGATTATTAGCTCGAAAAAGAGGTTCTTAAGTACCTAAGATACTACTAGAAACCTTAATAGTTACTAGCGTATAACCTCATTATTAGACCTATTATATATAAAATGGTTACCTATAATAGTACTATTACCCGCTAAAAGCGCTATTAACCGGCTATAATGTTATAAAATAGAAGGTACGGGCTATTAGGAATAGGTTATATTTATATTATATTCTAGAGACTAATTCCGACTCTAATAGGTAACTAATAGATACTAATTAGCTTTAGTATCTACCGTCTAAGGTCTATAATCCGGATTAATACGAAAAAGATCTATCTAGGATATATAATACCTAAGATTTAGAAAAAGGACGATATACGTAAAAGGCTTACGTCTCTATACCGGTAAAGATACTAATATTATTTGGCGGAAAAGGTAATAGCGGATATAGGAGCGTTTAATAGATTTTACGAGTAGATTTCGATTATAGTCTTTACCGGAATTTTACTATAAAAGAAGTTTACTAGTATTTAGATATTACTACTAATCTACTCTAGTATTATCTATCTTTACGCTCAGATCTATCCTTCTAAGGAATAGAGGTAGATAATTATAAGATAGGTAATATAGATAGATAATAGGGTAGGGATAACTTATTATAGTATAATTACCTCGGTATATAGATTTAGTATATAGTATTATTACTAAAGGACTTTAGTAATAGTTATAAATCTATTAAACTACGAACTTATCTTAATACTTTATCGTCTTTAAAATATCTTAAACCTATTAGAATACTATATTATTCTAATAGTATATTTAAAATTTTAAGATTAAAAGTAAAAAATAATCCTATTATAAGTAGAGAATAATATAAATATAAATATTAATATTAATATAAAAATAGAATAGTCTTCTAATATTCTTCTAATACTTAAATAACTAAACTACTTTACTTAATAATACTACTTTAAAATATACTCCCTATTATTACCTTTATTATCATTTTCTTTAATCTTATATATAGAATACTCTAGTTCTTTTTATAGAGTATAAAGACTTAAGTTACTATCTCTTTAAAGTAAGAGGTAATTATAATTTAATTAATAAGTTAATAGGTAAGTTATTATAGTTAATACGTAAGTATATATAATAGTAGAGACTACTATATAATATAGATAAAATAGTATAGATATTATATACGTACTACCTCTAGTATAGGGACCCGTAGTTATTATTAGCTTAGCGTAGCTTGGGGCGGCTAAGGTCACGTAACTAATTATTTATTTATAAATAAATAGCTAAGATATAAGCATTTATAATACTTATAGTAAATAATATAATTAAGAAGGATTTCTTAGGATAGAATCTCTATATATAGACGAGACTTTACTCCCTTAAAGGTCTCGTAGTTCTACTCTTTAGTTACTTCGCTATTACTTTAGTTACTTAGTATAATCTACGAGTCTTATATCTCGTAAGCTTCGCTTTACTTATATAATATAATATTATTACCCGACTACTTTATTACTACTATATAGGATAGCTAATCCTAACCCTACTATATTACTCGAGCTATAGCCTCTGCGTAATATAGTAGAACTACTACTCTATATAGTAGTATCGAAAGAAAGTAGTCTATATCTACTATTTCGTTAGGAAGTTAGGGAAAATAAAAGGACTTAATACCTCCTATACCTCCGCTACCTCTAGCTCGAAAATAACGAATCGAGGAATCGGAATCTAAGAGCGAAGAAGAATTAGAATCCAATTACGATAAGGAAATTAAAGAATTAATCTACGAAGAAATAGTACCTTAAGTTATACTAAGTTCTTTAGGACGAGTCGAAACCTATAACGATAGAAATAAAGCTAAAGTTAACCTACCCGAGATATTTAAGGGTAAGTGCGGAAAACTTAAGATATTCCTTACCTAATATAACCTTTATATATATTAGAACGCCTCTAAGTTTACTACTTAGGAGAAAAGACTTATATTTATTATTAGTTATATAAGAGGAACTACCTACGTATTATTTAAGGACCGCCTTAATAAATATCTCGAGGATTCTAATAGTTTAGTATACTGATAAATCTTTCTCTCTTACGACGAGTTTATAAGGGAATTACGAATAACCTTCGGAAATATTAATAAGAAAAGAATTACTAAACGGGAAATTAAGGCTTTATAATAGTATATCTTAGTAGCGGATTATTCTATATACTTCTAGCGTATTACTATATACCTTAATTAGGGAAGTAAGGCTCTACTTAGTCGATATTATAATAGTCTTAAGGAAGATATTAAAGACGAAATTAGTAGGAAAGAAGATTAGCCTTAGAACCTATACTCGATAATTAAAACGTTAATTAAGATTAATAACCGCCTATTTAAAAGAAAACTTTAGAGAAAGGGAGTTAGTTATTATCGAGGAAATAGAAATAATAACTACGTAAATACTAGGATTTAGCGAGTTAATCTATATAGACCTTAACTAATAGCGCTTAATAAAATCTAAAGCGCTACAAGAGGATTTAAGAAAGGTATAGGTTAGAAAGGGAAATACTATAACTATAGAAAACCGGTATACTACGTAAATAAATATTAATAGCTAAAAAAGAATAACGAAGGACGTTTCGTAAATTAGGGTTAATAATTTAGAAACCCTCTAGTAGGTTTAGGATATCTTAATTTAATCTAGTCTAAAGAAGTAGTACTAAACTATAATATTCTTAGTTAGATAACTTACTACGACGATAGCTATAAAATATATCTCTCTAAGAAAGAAGGATTAGGCTACTATCCTAGCGGATAAGGAACTTATAATACTACTAGTATACCTTAAGGGTACCTTACGGTAATAAGCTCTTCGTTAGGATTATATAGGGTATATTATAAATACCTCGGTTTACTAGTACTAAAGTATAGTCTAAATTAGACTAGAGTTAGTAATATAATATCCTTAATTAAACTTATTAGTAATTATCTAACGGTTAGAGACGATCCGGAATATAATCTCTACTAGATACTACCTAAGAACTAGTATATAGTTAAAGAATATCCCCTTTAGGAATATAAAAACCAGAAAGATCTAGGAGAAGTCGATTGGATTTTTCACCCCTACTATAGGGAAGAAATTAATATAATAATAAGACGTAAGATTATAAAAATAAAGGATATATAAAGTAATAAGAATTACGTCTACTATAGGTATATACCCGTAAGTTATTATTTAAGTAATAAATATAAGCTTCTATAGTATTAAAACCTTTAGGATATATAGAAGGTACTAGTATTAATTATTAATAATAATAAAGAATATAATAGGGATTCGTCTTCGTTAGGAAGCTCCGAGAAATCTAGTAAAGATAAGCGAGAAGATCTAGAATTCTTAACCTTTAGGGTTAATCGCTTTATTCGGGATATTATATAAGTAATTAATTAGGATTATAATTAATATAAGGACCTTTATCTAGATATATATATTAACTTTACCTACCTATACTATCTAAATAGGATAAAGAACCTTCGATACTTTATCTAATAATTAGATATCGTAGTTAATACGAAGTAAGTAGGTAAATAGTATAAATATTCGGGAAACGAGGAGGATTAATAGTAGAGAGGCCTCTATTAAATCCTAAATAAGCGCCTTATTTCTTAAATAACCTTAGTATACCTAAGATACTAGTCGAGGTAAAGATCGATAACGTACTAGTATAGGCCTTTATTAACTTAGGCGCTAATAGGAATCTTCTAAGCGAATACTTAGTTAATAAATAGGTAATACCTCTACGGTCGAAAAGGTATCTATATTCTCTAATAATCGCTAATAGAAGACTAGTCGACTTTAATAGAGGTATAGTAATTTATAAAGTAGACGTTACCCTATTTATATAGGGTAGAAAGGAGAGAATAGTTCGCAACGTTATAAATATTAGAGACTTAGATTTAATCTTAGGTCTACTATAGCTTTAACTTTATAATCCGTATATTAATTAGGGAGAACTTATACTTAGTTTCCTAGACTAAAGATATCCTATATAGGCTAGGATACGCCCTAGAGTATAGAGGAAAAGACCTTTACGGAAGAGGCCTATATACGTTAAAGTAGCTTACTACTATTATCTCTAGATAGAGGAGGATAGGTTAGTATTCTAAATTCCCTATAAGTACTAGGAATTCGCGGAACTTTTTAAAGAGGAATTACTTAAGGATTTACTTCCGCTATACTAACTATAGGATTATAAGATAAAGCTAAAGAAAAATAAATAACTAAGGAAGTTTAAAATCTATCCTCTAAAAGAGGACTAGCTTAAGATCCTTCGTAAATATATTTATAATTTTATAAAGAAGGGGTTTATACGGGAATCTACCTTACCTACGGGATACCCGATATTCTTTATACCTAAACCTAATAGTTTATAACGATTATATATTAATTATAGATATCTAAATAAGATTTTAGAAAAGAATACGTATACGCTACCTTTAATCTAGAAGTTAAGGGATAGACTCTATAGAGCTAGATAGTTTACGAAATTCGATATTCCTACTACTTTTTATTAAATTAGGATTAAGGAAGGCGATAAGTAGAAAATAGTATTTCGCTCTTATCTTAGGTACTACGAATACCTTATTATACCCTTTAGTTTAATAAATGCCCCTATAATACTATAAGCCTATATAAATAATATACTTTATAAGTACTTAGATAAGTTTATATCTATTTATATAGATAATATTTTAGTTTACTTACGAATATTCGAAGAATATATTAAATACGTTCGGACTATTCTACGCGTACTAAAGAAATATAACTTACGGCTAAAGCTATCGAAAAGCGAGTTCTATTAGTAATAAATTAAGTTCGTCGGATATTTTATCTTAGTAGCTAGTCTTAAGGTAGACCTAGGTATTTATAAGAAAGTACGCGATTAGCTAATACCTACGAACGTTAAGGGAGTATAGTTATTCTACGCTTTCGTAAATTACTATTAATAATTTATTAAACGCTTTTCCGAGATTATAGAACCCCTTGCGGGATTAATAAAGAAGGGGGTTACCTTCGAATAGAATAAGTAAGCTTAAAAGGACTTTAAGTTACTTAAAGAACGGCTAATAATACTACTAATTCTATAATTATTTAACCTAGAAAAGCTAGCTATAGTAGAGGCGGATACTTCTAATTAAGTACTTAGAGTATACCTTAGCTAACCCTATTTAAATAGAAAGCTAAGACTAGTATAGTAGGGACTACTATATAATAAAATAGAATAGTATAGATTATATAATATAGATATCACAGGTACTTAGCGGAGGTATATCTATCGCTATAGGGCGATAAGGAATATTAGTACCTAAGAGTTACTTAAAGATATACCTTAGATACTCGAGGAGATACTATCTTTAAGGTAGATATAGATAATATACCTTATAAGATTATTAGATCTTATACTATAGTATTAATAATACTATTTATACCTATTATTATATAGTTACTTCTACCTTCGGATAATACCTTTAGGCTTTTATCCTATCTTTATAATTCTAAATCGTCTTATCTAATCTTCCTTCCGTACGTATACTATCTAATAACATTGGACTTAGGATAGCTAGTAATAATACCTTAATATTATTAATCGCGCTTAACTACTATACTAGTAGCTTACTATATACGAAAATTCCTTAAAGTAGAAATTAACTACTCTATATTAGATAAAGAACTTATAGTAATAGTTAATACCTTTAAATACTAGAAGTATTATCTTAAAGGAGTAAAATATAAGATAATAGTATATTCTAACTATAAGAATCTAAGGAATTTTATAACTACGAAGGAATTAAATCGATAGTAATTAAGATAGTTAGAGGAGCTATTATCTTATAACTTCTAAATCCTTTATAAGAAAGGAAAGGAAAACGTAAACGCCGATATATTAAGTCGACGAGAAGACTTTATAGTAGGAGAAAAAGAGAAAGTCGAACGCGCTTTATTCTAATAGGAAGATAATATACTTATATACTAAGTCTTATTACTTTAGTCTCGAAAACCTTCTTACTAGTAAAAAGTAAAAGACGCTTAATAAAAGGACCTATATATCTAAGGCTACCTATAATTAGCGGACTAGAATACCCGTATTAAAGACGGATTATTTCTCTTTAATAACCTAGTATATCTTCCCGTAAGCCTTAGGAAACGCTATATTATATAATAATATAAATCTCCGCTTAACGGTTACTATCGACTAGAGATTATTCTTTCTCGACTCTAAAATACCTTCTACTTCCCGCGTATGCGATAGGAAGTATTTAGGGAAGTTAGAAAATATATTCTCTATAAAAAGGCTAAATATAAGAGGTATAAACCCTACGGACTTCTCTAACCTAATAAGGTACCTAATAGTACGTAGAAAACTATCTTAATAGATTTTATTAGACTATTACCACCTTCTCTTAACTTAGATAATATTTAGTACGAATATATTATAGTTATAGTAGATCGTTTAACTAAATATACGATCTTTATACTACTTCCCAAACGATACGATATATAATACCTTATAGGAGTATTTATACGAGACGTCGTAAGTAAGCACGGTATACCTAATAATATTATTTTAGATAGGGATAATCTATTTATATTATACTTCTAGGAGGAGTTATATAAAATATTAAAAATTAGAAGAAGCTTATTAATAGCTTATTACCTATAGACGGATAGATAGATAGAAAGAATAAATTAAATACTTAAATAATACCTACGTATTTACGTCGATAACGATTAAAGTAACTAGGTATTGCTACTACTACTTACTACGTTCGCGTATAATATAACTATCTAAGATATAATTAAGATATTACTATTCTTTACTAACTATAGATAAAAACCCCGATTTAATATCGAGGGTTAATAAATATTACCTACTAAAGTAATAATATAGGTATTAGAGATAAGTAAACTTTATAAATAACTAAAAAACGATATTATCTTTCTAAATATACGTATAGCCTTACGGGTAAACTAGAAAAGAATAGAGAGACCTATTCTTAGAAAGGGGGATAAAGTTTACCTTTAGTAACGTAATATTAAGATAAAGCGACCTAGCGGGAAGATTAATTTCCGGAAACTTAGAGTATTTAAGATCGAAGAAGTTAGGGGAGCTATTAATTATAAACTTAAGCTACTAAAGGGAATACGAGTATACCTAGTATTCTATATCTCTTTACTTAAGCCGGTAGATAAGGATACCCCTCTAGATTATAAAACTAAACTCTAAGGAGACTAACTCGAACCGGAATACGAAGTTGAAAAAATAATTAATTACGCTATAGTTAGACGTTAGTATAAGTACCTTATTAAGTAGAAAGGCTATCTAATCTTAGAAGATACTTAGGAACCTATATTATATTTAAAGAACTTTCTCTAGGCTCTATAGGATTTCTACTAGAAAAATCTAGAGTACTCTAGTCTACTATCCCTAACTCGTCGGTTAGACCTAATAAGATAGAAAAATTAATAGATACTTCCTAGGAAGTAGTTTCCGTATCTTCCCCTCTCTTTCGTTTCTAATAGTTTTCTTCCTACCTTTTATCCTCTTCTTCTATAAGTTCGTTAAGAAGATATACGGCCTTTAACTTCGTACGATCCTCTACTTATATAAGTACTTTACGATTTCGCGAAAGGCGCGCTATTAACTTTTCTAGTTCTTCTAGATTATAATTAATCTACGCCTTTATTTCTTATCTTATCCGGTCTAATAACTCCTATAATACGTTTATATATTTAATCCCTTTCCTTGCGTAACTTATATATTTTATCGACTTTAAGGATTATATAATAATATATAGAATATTTTACTAAAAATAATAATCGTAAGAAATAAGGGATAAGGTTCCTTATTATTAAATTTTGTTAGCGATTCGTTTACGACGTTTTAATAACAGCGACGATATTTTTAAAGGTTTAGGGGTAGGGCTATTAGTTAATCTTAAGTAACGCTAGGGGCTAGCTTACTAAGAAGGAGGGCTATATTATATACGTACTACCTCTAGTATAGGGACCCGTAGTTATTATTAGCTTAGCGTAGCTTAGGGCGGCTAAGGTTACGTAACTAATTATTTATTTATAAATAAATAGCTAAGATATAAGCGTTTATAATACTTATAGTAAATAATATAATTAAGAAGGATTTCTTAGGATAGAATCTCTATATATAGACGAGACTTTACTCCCTTAAAGGTCTCGTAGTTCTACTCTTTAGTTACTTTACTATTACTTTAGTTACTTAGTATAATCTATAACTCTTATATCTCGCAAGCTTCGCTTTACTTATATAATATAATATTATTACCTAACTACTTTATTACTACTATATAGGATAGCTAATCCTAACCCTACTATATTACTCGAGCTATAGCCTCCGCGTAATAATAAATTATATAATATAGATAGTATAGATATCTTATAGGGGTATATATATTATTTTTATATAATAGATAATCTTTAGAGAGAGACCTTATAGACTTCTAAGAAGATTATTAGCTTTTATACCTTAAAATTAATTATTACTATTTATATTTATTACTATATAGTTACCTTTACCTTTAGGTAATACCTTTAGACTTTTATTCTATTTTTATTATTTAAATTACTTCTATCTAAACTCTCTATTATATATACTATTTAATAATATTAGACTTAGAGTAGGTAGTAATAGTACCTTAATATTATTAATTACGCTTACTCTTAATCTATTTATAGTAACTAATATAGAGAAACGCTAATAAACTATAGGTTTATTATATTAGTATAATATAAATTATAGAAAAGAGATTTACTAATAATATAGATAATACTATTATAACGACTTTATACTATTATTATATTACTAAATACTATAGTAATATTACTCTATAGCTTTATTATAGTAATATTACTTTATAGCCTTATTATAGTAATATTACTTTGTAGCCTTATTATAGTATATTTAACGGCTTACTATAGCTATAATAAAATACTTAACTTCTTATAGTTACTCTAACTTACTATAATTATCTATATAGAGTATATATAGCTTACTATAGTTAGCTTAATTATATAGCTTTCTATAACTATCTAAATATCCAACTACTATAGTAGGGACTACTATATAATAAGATAGAATAGTATAGATTATATAATATAGGTATTATAAGTACTTAGCGGAGGTATATCTATCGTCCTTAGGCGATAGGTAACTATAATATAAGATATATATATAAGAGGTATTAAGATATATTATTAGATATAGATAAGAATACCTTTTAAGATTATTAGATTTTATACTATAGTATTAATAGTACTATTTATACCTATTATTATATAGTTACTTCTACCTTTAGGTAATACCTTTAGGCTTTTATTCTATCTTTATAACCCCGAATCGTCTTATCTAATCTTCTTTCCGTACGTATACTATCTAATAATATTAGACTTAGGATAACTAGTAAAAACACGTTAATATTATTAATCGCGCTTATCGACTAGATTTCTTTTAGTACGGCTAATATAGAACACTCGCTAATAAACTATAGGTTTATTATATTAGCTTAGTATATATTATAGAAAGGTTTACTTATAATATAGATAATACTATTATAACGACTTTATACTATCGTAGTATTACTAGATCTTAATAATATTATAGCCTTATTACGGTAAAACTACCTCGTAGCCTTATTACGGTATTGAGATACTATAGCCTTATTACGGCGCCCTTTATAGTCTTACTATAGTGATACTATTTATTACCTTATTATAGTAATACTAATACTATCTCGAAGCCTTATTATAGCGACGAGATATTTTAGCCTTATTATAGCGACTTTATATCGTAGCCTTATTATAGTAACGAGACCTTTATAGCCTTATTACGGTAGTTAGGGCTCCTAATAGGTCGGGTTAAACCTAAAACCTACCCGTTAGGTTAGGGTTAGGTTAGGTTTTTAGGGCGGGTTTAACTACTAAAAACCTAAACTAACCCGGCCCCGCCAAGGCCGGGTTATAACCTAACGTACGGGTCGGGTTTTTTTAGCCTATTTTTAGTATATTTTTAGTTTTTATTTAATTCTATTAGATCTATAGGTATACTTTAATTTTAAAAGCTATAGACTTATTTTTAAGGTATTTCTCTACTATTTTATTAATTTAAATCTTAATATATCTAACTATTTATACCCCGGTAAGTCACGCTTTTATACTTAGGTTTAACCCGAAAGCTGGGTAGGTTAAAATTTAATTCCCTAACCTATAACCTAACCCTCCCCTTATTTAACCTAACTCTAGTTAGGTTGGGTCTATACCCTAAAACCCCGACCCGACCCGCCCTATTAGGAGCCCTAACGGTAGTATTATTATATAACCTTATTATAGTATATATATAACTTACTATAGTTACCTATATAGAGCGTATACGGCTTACTATAGTCGGCTCGACTATATAGCTTCCTATAGCTATCTAACTATTTACTTACCTTACTATAGTATATATATATACTATGACTTACTATAGTTACCTCGGCTTACTATAGCTAACTCTATATACTTAATTACTACTATAGTATATCTAATAGTAATATTAGATATATACCCTTTAGTTAATCTATCTAGATTACTAAGATTACTACTAAGGCTATAGCGTAGAGAATATATTTTATTCTAAGGTCGACGTAGTTCTAATACTATAAAGGCTAAGGCGCGAATAAAGGAACTCGTATATATAGAGCGTTAACGGGATAATCTTCGGAACGGTAGATAATAGTACCTCTATATAGTATATATACCTTAACCTCCTATTATTATAAACTTAAGAAGAATAAATAACTACTTATTCTTAGAAGATAGACGTAATATATCTAGCCTAGTTTAGTATACGCTTATCTATATAATTCTAGAACTTCTTATACTTACCTAATAAATTTTAAAACTACTATAACGTTAGTATCTAACCTATTTAGAGGACGACTATAATACTAAGAATAACTATACGTAAGCTTACTTTAAAACCTAATTTAAAAATATTAGAAAAATAACTAATACTATGCTACTAATTAATACGTGGGCCCTATAAGACCTATAACCTACTATTACTAGTAAGACTAATATTAGCGCGGCCAAAGATACCCCTAATTTAGGAGCTTTTAAAGAATAGTATACGACTTTAGATTAGGGCTCCTAATAGGGTAGGTCGGGTCGGGGTTTTAGGGTATAAACCCGACCTAACTAGGGTCGGGTTAAATAAGGGGAGGATCGGGTTATAGGTCGGGGAATTAAATTTTAACCTACCTAGCTTTCGGGTTAAACCTAAGGGTAAAAGCGTGACTTACCGGGGTATAAATAGTTAGATATATTAAGATTTAAATTAATAAAATAGTAGAGAAATACCTTAAAAATAAGTCTATAGCTTTTAAAATTAAGATATACCTATAGATCTAATAGAATTAAATAAAAACTAAAAATATACTAAAAATAGGCTAAAAAAACCCGACCCGTACGTTAGGTTATAACCCGGCCTTAGCGGGGCCGGGTCGGTTTAGGTTTTTAGTAGTTAAACCTACTCTAAAAACCTAACCCGACTCTAACCTAATAGGTAGGTTTTAGGTTTAACCCGACCTATTAGGAGCCCTACTTTAGATAGTAACTATACTACTACTAGTAGTAGACTATCTAGGGGTAACTTTATCTCTATATATTAACGTTAGTTTACTATATCTAAAGTAGTAGAGATAATACGAAGCGCTACTAACCTTAGTAGTACTATATATACTATACGTTATAATCCTAGGAACCTTACTCTTCCTTATAGATATATTTTTAATAGTAAGAATATATTAGGCTTCTTAGCTAGACTTAAAGAATAATACGAAGTCTTCGAGATCTCCTATAATACCTATAAGTATTAAGGACTCCTTACTTACTATTATTCTAATCCTTATAACGACGTGAAGAACCTTAACGACTAGATTAATAAGAACTAGGATTAACTTAAGACCTTATTCTATAAAGAATACGTAGCGTAGGACGAGTATAAAATAAAAGAAAGTCTTATATACCTTAAAGAGATTACTAAGAAAAGTAAAATAGGCGTCCTTAAGACTAAAGGTATTATTAAAGAATTTAAAACCTATTAGCTATTAGTTTATAATAGCGGTAAAGTTACTATATTAGCTAGCGCGCGTATATTCCTTTATAGCCTACCTATTAAGGTTAAGTAATAAATTAGCCTTACTATTCCTATTAAGTCTTTATCTCGTCGTACTTACGAGTAGAGTCCCTAATAGGGCGGGTCTAAACCGACGGTTTTTAGATTGGGCCGGGGCAGGGCGGTATTTCGGGGCGGATTATATAACTTAAGAGAAACCCGAACTAAACCGTTACCCCGCCTAGACCCGCCCTGTTAAAACGGGGCGGGTTTTTATTACTATAATTAGAATTAAAGTCTTTAAATACTTATATCTCTAGATCTAATAGAATATATATTTTTATAACTATATATTTCTATTCTCTAGGTAATTCTCTATCTTTTAAATATTTAATATATAAATATAGTTATCTATAACTACCCTAGTAGGTCACGCTTTAAAACCGTTTAGACCCGAACAGGGCGGATTAGATTTAGTCTTATAACCCGCCCTATTCTCCACCCCGCCCTATTAAAACCCGAAACCCGACGGGGCGGGTTTCTAATTCTAAAAAGCGCCCTAAACCGCCCTATTAGGGACCCTAAGTATAAGCTATATAATATTTAGTAGAAGAGAAGGTTACCTTCGTAAGCTATTTAAGTAAGGTATTATCTATTATAGTTCGCGGGATAGTATACGAGGCCTATATTAGGGAATAGAAGCTAGCCCTAGTAATAGACTTATAGGCCTTCGTAATTATAGCGTATCTCCTTAGATTAACTAGATTAAAGTAATATATTAGGAACGTTAGAATAGAAGGCCTAACGTATTAGTAATCTATATCTTAAATATATACGACGATAATAACGATTATAATCGAAAGTATATTTATATAACTTTACTTAAGATAGGTTAGATTACTATAGTAAGTAGACCTAGGAAAGATAAGGCTTCTAAGAAATCTTTAAATACTATAGTAGGAAAGTTTTCTATAAAGGTAATAAAGCCTTCCGTATCTAAATCTACGAGGGTAAAGTATACCGTACCTAGATAGTTCTAGTAAATACTTAATAATAGTAATAGTAGACCTTCGCGAGCTATAGATGAATAAATAAACGATATTAGTAATAACGACGATACTATAGTACGAGGTATATAACCTACTATAAAGAAAAGATCTAGAAATATAAATTCTACGTTTAAATAGCTCCTTATAGCGAGTAATAAAAAGTAAGTCTAAATTGGCCTTATTTAGAGAATCTTAAGAGAGCGTAGTATTGCGATCTTATTAGAAGAAGTATTTATATATATACCTAGCTTCGCTAATTTTATATTTAAATATTTACTAGTAGATATTACTAAGACCGTCGAACTAACTATAGAGGCTACTAGGGCTTTACGTGCTTAGAGGAGGGTAGAACGTACTATAAAGAAGAAGGTTACTTAGGATAGGACTATCGGAATTAACTAGATCTAGATACTATTAGGTATAGATATATATATAGTCCTTAACGAGCCCGAGAATTCTAAGGTTAACCTAAAGATTACTATAGTATAGGCCGTCGAACTTATTAATCGCGCTAATAGTAAATATTATATCTTTACTAGCTCTTTAACTACTAAGGTTATAATTAGCGGAGTATCTAGAGTAGGACTTATTAATATAGGAGTAGAGATAAATATTATAAGCGAGGCCGTAGTATTTTCCTTTAGACTTAGCGTGAATAAATTTAGCGATCCTTCGTAGCGTAAGATTAAAGATAATATTACTATAGTAGATAGTACTACCGTACGAATTATTAGATAGACGATAGTAAGTATACGCGTTTTAGACTTAGACTTCGTATATAATAATACTTTCTTTATTATCCTTATAAAATACATACGCTTAATTATCCTAGGTTAGCTATTCTCCCTTTACTCTTCTCTTAGAATTAATTATAAGCTAGATAGTACGTTCTAATATATTACCTAATCTATTAATAGCCGTAAAAGTATAAAATAGAGAGCCTATACTCCCGATTATAATTATAAGGCTAAGATTAGGGGTATAATTCTAGGTACTAAGAAGAACTATACTACTAAGGAAGATAGAAGTAGGAGTAATACTAGTAGTAATAAGGAGGACGAGGATCTTTTAGATTATAAAGACCCGATAAGTACGAGCGATAAGGAGACGTCTAAGAATAAGAAATATAATATAGAAAACTAGAGTATAGAACTATTAAGCCTAGTAATTCTTCCGCGTTAGCTTATCTAGGCGCTATCGTTATACGAAATAATAATAATTATTAATACTTACCTAAATTATTCTTCGAGTTATAAGAATAATTAATTAACTCTCTATACGACGCGTACGAACTTAACCTATACTAATAAGAAGGTATTTAGGCTTAAGATAAAGAAATAAAAGATATAGTAAAAGTATCTTTAGTAAAGAAGAGCGAGAGTATTAAACTTTAGTATAGCTAGGATTAATTTTAGTAGGGCTAATAAAATAGACTCGGACCCTAATTTACTAAAACGGACTTATTAACTTCTAGCGTATACCCTAGATATTAAACTACTAATAACAGAACGCTAAGAAATCTTATAATATTAATAAAATTTACTACTATATATTTCTACGCTTTATAAGCGTAAAGCTAATAAAGTTAGGCCTCTTAATATTTCTCTTAAGGACGGGAGTACGCCTAGCGGCCTTATTAACTAAAGAAGCGTTATTCGGCGCGAATAGATAAGTAACGCGCTAGATTCTAACCTAGACTCGTATTTTAAGAAATATTATAGGATATTCCTACGAGGCGCGAGGCTTATAAAAGAGCGCTTCGAGGTAATACGTATTAATCTAGATCTAAGCGCTAAGGAGAAAGCGTTTATTAAAGAAATACTTTACTATAGAGAGCCTACCCTAGTATAGGAATTCTCTAAATATAGTAAAGTACAGCGAGAAGTCGTACCTCCCTAAGTTATTTATATAGTTAACTACGTCTAATAGTAAGTAAAATCTTTTAATATCCTAAAAGTATTATATCTAGTTACTCGTAAGATCTTTTAATAGCGTATTAATATAAAAAGACTTAAACTAAGCTACGCTCCCTATCGTAATCTATAGTTCCTTATTATAAAGAAGAATAAAGACTATTAACTAATTAATAGCGTAACGAATATTAATAGTATAACTATTAGGGACGTAAATATTCCTCCCTCTATAGATAAGTTTATAGACGCGTTTTCTAGATATTAATATATCTTACTTACTAACCTATTCTCTAGCTAGGATTAGTTAGAACTTACTAAAGAAAGTAGAGACCTTACCTCCTTCTAATACCCTTTTAGTCTTTACTAAATAATAATATTACCTTAAGGTACTACTAATTCCGTTATATAATTCTACTACGTTATAAAAACGATTATTCGTTACTAGATATATACGAGCGACGTCTACGTTAATAACGTCCTTTATAAGCTTAATAAAGATTACGGAGACGAGATAAGCGAGATCCCTAGTATAAGACGTAACCTCTTTAAGTATATATATAACCTTAACGTATTATTAGCTAATATTAAGAGAGTAGGAGCTACGGTCTCTAGTAAGAAATTTAATATCTATATAGAAGGTCTTTATATCGTTAGATATTAGTACGATAGATAAGGTTATTATCTAGACGAATTAAAGATCGCGGCTATTTTAGAATAGTAGGAACCTAGGACCTTAAAATCTATACGAGTATTTATTAGAATATATATATATTATCGTATATAGATTAAGGAGTTCGTAATACTCGCGGAACCTATCTTTTATCTTTTTAAGAAAGGTATAGAGTTCGTCTAGGGCGACGCCTAATAATAATCTATAGTAGGCCTCTAAAAGGCTCTTACGAGCGCCCCTATACTAAGATCTATATAATATAATAAAGACGCTAGCGAGATCGTCTTAGCCGTTAACGTATCTACTAAGGGATAGGGAGTAGAACTTAGATAAATTTATAATAGAAAGTAATACCCGTGTTAATAGGCGAGCGGTATATAGTTAATTATAGAAAGAAAATACGATATAGTTAAGCTCGAATATCGTACTCTTCTAAATATACTTAAGAAGTTTAAGATCTACCTATAAGGCGTACGCTTCGTAGTAGAGATAGACGCTAAGATACTTATTTATTAATTAAATAGAATAGCTTCTAATATCGTAGGTATACTCGTTATATAGTAGCTCGCGTAGATTATAATATAGAACTTCGATGTATAATATATTAAAGGAAAGAAGAATACTATTACTAATAGACTCTTATAATAATATAAGGACGTTCCTCTTAGGGACGTTCCGCTTATTCCTAAATTTAATATTAATAATTTCGTAGCTTCTAATCTTAGTATAATTACTTATACGGGACCTTATATTTACGTACTTTCTAGATATAGCTTATCGCTACTATTATTATTATTAGACTCGAGCGATAGATCGAGTTCTTAATAGATAAGTAGAAAAGAATTAACGGCGGAAGGACGCTATATATAGTAAGGCTTAGATAGTAACTATTCTAATGAATATTATATAATTACTAATTATCTAATAACACTTCGGCGACCGTAGTAATATAGTAATACTAAGGAATACTAGGGCTCCTAATAGGGCGGGTTAGGTCGGGGTTTTAGGGTATAGACCTAACCTAACTAGGGTCGGGTTAAATAAGGGGAGGGTTAGGTTATAGGTCGGGGAATTAAATTTTAACCTACCCGGCTTTCGGGTTAAACCTAAGGGTAAAAGCGTAACTTACTAGGGTATAAGTAGTTAGATATATTAAGATTTAAATTAATAAAATAGTAGAGAAATACCTTAAAAATAAGTCTAAAGTTTTTAAAATTATAATATACCTATAGATCTAATAGGATTAAATAAAAACTAAAAATATACTAAAAATAGGCTAAAAAAACCCGACCCGTACGTTAGGTTATAACCCGGCCTTAGCGGGGCCGGGTCGGGTTAGGTTTTTAGTAGTTAAACCCGCCCTAAAAACCTAACCCGACCCTAACCTAACGGGTGGGTTTTAGGTTTAACCCGACCTATTAGGAGCCCTAAGGAATACGCTTTAATTAAGCGTAAGGCCCTTTCTTACCTAGTAATATAATAATAACTTTTCTATCGTAGTAGACGAGACTTACTATATTAACGCGTAGTCGACAACCTAAATAAATAAAAAGAGATTATTCGAAAGCTCTATAACGAGTATAGTTATAGAGGAAGAGAAGTAACTATATAACTCGTTAGATAGCGTTACTATTAGTTAGGATATTATCTTAATATTAGTACTTATATTAGGGAATATCCTACCTACTAAATAGATAATTAGAATAAGGTTAATAAGGGCCTTAATATAACGAAGGTACGGAGTAAGATCCTTAGCGTATAATAGGCTATTAACTATACTAGAATACCTAAAAGAGAGGGTTTCGAATATATCGTCTATATACGAGAAGAACTTAGTAGATAGAGCGAAGCTAAAGCTCTTTATAGCTCTCCTAATACTAAGTAGATTATAAACTTTATCTTTAAATATATCCTATATAGATAGGAAGTACTATTAGAAATGGGTATAGACGGCAGCCCTAAGAATAGACGCTTTATAGAGGTATTATTATAACTTTATTATATAAGAAAGATCTAGATCTCGCCTTATAATTCTTAAGGTTAGGGAGGTATTAAGTAAGTATATTACCTACTTATTACTACGTTACGGAAGATAATATATAGTAGTACTAAGCTATAGGTACTACTCCTACCTACTATACTATAGGTAGACCGTATAACGGTAAAACGAACGACTAGTATAATACCTACTAAGATAATATTAGGAGAAGGGTATATTCTCCCTATTAAGCTTAAAATAACGACTTAGCGCACTTTAGATTAGTAATTAGTTTATACTATAGAAGACCTCCTCGTAATAAGGGTAATATAACTCGACTTATAAGAAAATAACTTATAAGAGGCCGTAGTACGATAATAAAGGTTACGTTAAGAAGTAATTAAATATTAGGAAGTATTATAAGTAATACAACGTCGTCGTATAAAGATAGAAGTCGGAACGTTAGTACTTCTATATAATACTAAGATTATATAAGACTACGGCTAGGGCTCCTAATAGGGCGGGTTAGGTCGGGGTTTTAGGGTATAGACCCGACCTAACTAGGGTCGGGTTAAATAAGGGGAGGGTCGGGTTACGAGTCGGGGAATTAAGTTTTAACCTACCTAGCTTTTAGGTTAAACCCGAGGGTAAAAGCGTAACTTACCAGGGTATAAATAGTTAGATATATTAAGATTTAAATTAATAAAATAGTAGAGAAATACCTTAAAAATAAGTCTATAGCTTTGAAAATTAAGATATACCTATAGATCTAATAGAATTAAATAAAAACTAAAAATATACTAAAAATAGGCTAAAAAAACCCGACCCGTACGTTGGGTTATAACCCGGCCTTAGTGGGGCCGGGTCGGTTTAGGTTTTTAGTAGTTAAACCCGCCCTAAAAACCTAACCCGACCCTAACCTAATAGGTAGGTTTTAGGTTTAACCCGACCTATTAGGAGCCCTAACTACGGCTATAAACTAGAATTTAGATAGCTAGGACCTTATAGAATCTTAAAGATCTATATAGACTTCGATACTAATTAGCGTATTAGGAGCTATAAGCTATCTAAGCTTAATAGTACTATTACTTTTACTTCGATCTATATAGATCGTATTAGAATCTTTATACCTTAAGTACCTAAGGACCCTTCCTTAGGTTCTAAGACTTTAAACCCTATACGAGAGAACTCTAATAACGCTTTTAACTATACTTATAAAGAACCTCGCGATAATAAATCTAATAACTATAAACCCTTCGTACGTATTACTAACCCCGTAGGTTTTAATAGAGAGGATTATTAGATCTTCTTAGATTATAAATTAGATAATCTATAGGCCGATAAACCTATAGATCCTAAGAACGACCCTATAGTAGAAATTATACGTCTAGAAGACTTTAACCCTTATAAGTATAAGGATTACTTCGACGATATCCTCCTAGACCCGGATCCTAACGAGGAAAACTAATCTATTATAGGTATAATAATAGACCCGCCTTTTAATCTTTCTTATTATATCTTCCCCTTTTATCTTCTCTTTAATCTTTAGAATATAACTAGTAAGAGATAAGGCGCTAATAGCTATAGTATCTATATTATACTATATATTATAGATAGTAAGGCTTTTAACGGTTATAACCGGGCCTAATACGCGATTTACAAGACCCCCTTTTATCTTCTTTACTAATATATTTTCTTTATCCTCTTTTTAACGTTTAACTAGATTTAGGTAAATCTAGGATTCGTAATTATCTAGCCCGCGTCGACTTAGTAGCGTTAACCTTCTTATATTATTATATAATAAACCCTACAACCTCTATATATACCGTATATACTTTTACATTATACTATATATATATTTAAGCTATATTCTATAATACTATATATTATAGACGGCTAGGCTTATAACGGTTATAACCGGGCCTAATATATAACTAGTAGACCCGCTTTTATCTCCTTTATTAAAGCGACTTCTTCCTCTTCTTTTTAACTTTTAATAACTCTTATCTACCTAATACTAAGTAGGAGTAGGCTGGTAGTAGTACTACTCTTAAAATAATAATATATCGACTAGAGATAGCTAAGGCTTTAGGTATACTCTAGACTTAGTATTAATAATCTATAAGACCGCACGTTAGAGACGGACAAGGCCTTAGGCGTATTTATTATATATATATCTTCCCTTTAGGGGGAAGACTCTATATATACTATATATTAGAAAACGGCTAAGTTTTATAATAACGCTTCTATAAGAAGCTTCTATAAGGTTATATACTAGAGAAGGCTAAGACTTTAAGCGTATCCTATATCCTTTTATTTAGATATTATTACTAATCTACTCTAGTATTATCTATCTTTACGCTCAGATCTACCTTCGTAAGGAATGGAGGTAGGTAACTATTAGATAGGTAATATAGATAGACGATAGAGTAGGGATAACTTATTATAGTATAATTACCTCGGTATATAGATTTAGTATATAAAATTATTACTAAAGGACTTTAGTAATAGTTATAAATCTATTAAACTACGAACTTATCTTAATACTTTATTATCTTTAAGATATCTTAAACCTATTGGAATACTATATTATTCTAATACTAATTAGTAGTTATATTAACTTATATAATATAAAGCGGTAAGGAATTAACTTAAAGAGTTATTTAGAGATTAACTAATTAAGTATTTCCCTTTAGTTAATCTTAGGAATAGCTAGTTATTCTTACTTCTAAAAGTATAAGGGATTCCGCTAAAGAAGTTTAGATAAGCTAAGGTAGGCTTTAGTATCTTTAATTACCTTCTTTTCCTATTAAGTATTTCCCTTAGGAAAAGGTTAGTATTAAAGAGTAAAGTCCTATTTTACCCTATACCTTTTTATCTCTTTCCCCTATACTAATCTACTATACTATAGACGAGTAACCTATAGCTAGACTTAATACTAGTCTACCCTAATAGGAGGAAGTATTATTTTCTCCTATTTCCTAGACGAATATATCTTAGAAGTCTTAGGACGGAACGCTAAATAACTCTAGTAGCCTTTCGCTACTAGAGTTTAATATTAACTCTATTATACGACCTGAATTTATTACTAATAACTTGCCTAACCTATTAGATAAAACTTCTATAGAAGTACTTAATAGCTACCTCTATTATATACTTAGAAGCTATATCTAATAGGATATAGAGTAACTCCTAGATCTAGTCTAGGAAGATTTCCGCCATTAGATATAAAATATATAGAACCGCTACTATATAATACTGCTTCGATAACTATAGTAGGTTCTATTAATAAAGAAAATTAGTATACCTAAGGAACGGAAAGTAACCCTAGGAGACCGATTTTTCGCCTATATATAAGGCGACGATCTACCTCTTTAATAAATAATCCCTAAGTATCGTAGAGAAAGCGAACTAGCCTAGAAATAACGCTAACCTATATTGGTAACCCCTCTATAGCGTATAATAGTACCGAAAACTATCTAGAACTATACTAGGGAGGAAATAAATACTCTACTAGACTAGATATAATCTAAATTACGAGGTATATATAAGGAGTAGAAGGATAGCCAACCTCTTATAGAAACTTAGAAAGCCTATATAACGTTAGTAGTTAATAAAAACGATAATTAACTAGAACTTTAGGAAGAATTATACGTAACTAATAGGATATTTCCCTATAGTATACTAAAGGTAATTAGTATACTATCTAAACTACCGTAACTACTTACTAAAAGAGAGAGACTTAGTAAGTAGCTAAACTTAATATCCCTAGAGTAAATCTATACTTAGTAATTTGCGGAACTAGATTAATCCCCCTCTATCCCGCTAAATAGCTTTAGTAATAATAAACTAATCCTAAAGGTAGAATCTAGTAAGAAATTAAAGGATTTAACCTTAATATATAGCAATAGTATTTAGTATAGAGGAGAGGAATATAAGGTTCTAGATAATAGGTACTATATTCTAGAGTAGATATACGATACTATTAGTATCCTATACTACTATCTAGATATAGTATTCCTAATAATACTAAGAGGAAAGGCCCTAGAATACTACTATAAAATTATTAGCTAAGGAATTAAGACTTCCTATAAAAAGATAAGAGAGGAAATCTAACGATATTTTAAGACTCCTAAAAGATACTAAAAGTACTTAGTAGACTAGATATTAATATTACTTACCGCGATTATTAAGAAAAACCCTAGAAAGAGTAAACTAGTATATCTTAAGGCTCTATTTAAACGGCTTAAGAAAATTAATCTCCCGCTTAAATATAGTAAAGAAGAGCTCATGACTCGCCTTATAATAATCTATTAAGAAGTCCCTAAGTATAAATATATACTATTTTCCCTACTAAAAATATATAAAGCTATAAAAGTATCTCTAAAACGTTTAGTTATAATAGAAAGTTCGGGCTCGAAATACGCGTAATACGTAGCGGAAGATAGTAACGACTATACTAAAGTATATTAGTATAATAACTCGGATAATAATAGCTACGACGAAGGATATAGTATATATCTAATAGATTAGATATATAAATAGGGGTTAAACCGATAGTATACTAAGAAAATTATACTAAAGTTCCCTAGTAAAGCTAATATACTAACTAGGACGAACCCTATATAGAAAATAGTAAGGTATTATATCTATAGTAAACCTAGATACTAGTTAATAAAATATACCCTAGAAGAGAGAGGGGAAGTATTTAAGAAATTCCGTATAATAACCCTATAGTATATAACGGATTATAAGGTAATCTACTAATACCTTACGGCTATTAATAATACGGAAATAATATTAAATACTACTAACCCTAAATATTTCGACGAAGTATACTAATAGTTTTTATAAGAGGTAGAAGTATATAAAGTATATTTCTATACCTAATAGAATACGGCCTAGTTTCTATAGAATAATACTACTATATATTTTCAAACTGGAATTTTACTAGGGGAAACGTAATTAGAATATTAGGAAGTACTACTAAAGAGTATTAGTAATACCGAAAACGATAATAACGATAAGAATAAACTACTATACTTAATTTTTAGTATAGATATAAGATATAACTTAAAGCTCTTTCGAGGTATTATACTAGACTTAGGAGTAGTAGGAGTTTTAATAACTAGTATTAGCTAGTTTAAAGCCCTATAATCTATACTATAAGTATTCCTTAATAAGATAAGAGTAGGAGAATATTTTATTCGTTTTGGAAAGGGACTATCTATAGTATTATTAGGTACGGTAGATATACTAACCTATTTTAGTATAGTTACTTTCTATATCCTACCTACGGAAATACTATTTCTATTATATATTAATAATATAGATAAATTAGGTATCTACTTTAATAACCTTAATAATACCCTTATACGCGGTAGACAACGTGTACCTATTACTAGGAAGTGGAATTACCTATAGATAGTACTCCTAGACGTTAAAATATTATTATCTTACGTATTAGATATATTATAAGACCCTAGAACTAGACTAAAGGAGTATAGACTCCCCTACTATAGCTAATTTATATTAGCTCTACCTAATAAGGCGGTAGACTAATTTCTAAAATAGGGGCTAACTAAGACGGAATTACTCCGCCTATACCGGAGATTTAGTTATCTAGTAGCTTATTACTTCTAAATAATCTTAGTAAGAGCCGATTTCGATATAGATCTAAGACTTATTAAATAGCTTACTAATATATATAAGTACTACTAGCTAAATCAACGCGCCCCCTATAGGTTTAAATTTAGCCTACGCGAAGATATCGACTTTAATATAGAGATTATTATTAATATTATATATATTAATAGACTACTAGTACTATATATTATCGACGCTACTATAGTATTCTAAAATAGACTATTCCTTAAGTACTAAACTACTAAAGTACTTTAGTAGGCTATCTAGAGATACTAGATTAACGTATACCTTAGACTACCTAATACTATTATAGTAGATACTAGTAATAACTTAAATTTATTAGAATTTAAGGTAGAGGCAAAAACTATAGATATTATAATCTATAGTATACCGATCGAAGCATACTATACTATAGGGAAGGTAGAAATATATTATAAGGTTATAAGAAGAATCTTTAGTATTCTTTAGAAGGAACTTCCTAAAGAATCTAAAGAATCTATTCTTTAGATAACTTTTAAAGTAATTAATAATATAGTAGGGCTAAACGGTCTTATCCCTACCCTTTTAGTATTTAGTACTTATCCTAAGCTTATAGAAGTATCCCCGCTAGTAGTATTAGTTATATAGAGAGTAAAGGCTAATTATATAGCTATAAATAACCTCCGTAAAGAATACGTAAAAGAGTAAGTAGTACTTATACTATCCGTATAAAATAGGCTAAAGTCTCTTATTACTTCGTAAATCCTACTAGGATTAAAAGTTGTAGTATATAGGGAGAATAAAGGATAGTAAGGACTATTTCTCCTTAAAAAGATAGATAACTATAACTATACTATTAAAATTAACGGGAAAGATAAGGTTTTTCGCTTAATATCTATACGGATCTACTAGGAAGAAAATACTAGGTAAGAGAGAAAGTATCTAGATAATAACTAAGAGGTATAAGAAAAAATACTATAGGATTAAGAATACTCGCTAAAGGTAGTTAGTAATAAGAATAAGAGAAAGATATACCTATAAGTAGTAATCCTATAGAAAGACCTAGGAAAGTTCTAATCCTTCTCGTATAAACTACTAGATACCTACTAAACTAGATTAGCGATAAAGGTATACTAGAATTTTATATTATAGAAAGAGAAAATGGATTAAGAACTCTTAAGAGAACTAAGAAAAACTAGAAAAATTACGGATTTAAAACCTCTATTTTAGATATTAGATTAGAAAGAGATTAATAACCTCCTTAGCTAAGAGGTAATAGTATTTATTTAGAACCCGTATATACTAGGATAGAGGATTTTTCCTTTAAGAATAGTTAGAGAAATTAAAGGGAAGGCTACTAATTCCCCTTATAAAAAATTAAGACTTATAGTATAAGGCTTTAATAATACTAGTAAAGATACTATCTTATACTAGTTACCGACGATTTAGAGAGCTATATAAAGAATTATACTCTCCCTCGTACCTATACTTCTTACCTTATAGAAAGGAATCTCTCTATATCTATAAGATATTACCTAGACCTATATCTAAAGCTAAACTAGATTAGTAAGGACTATCTACGTATATCTCCCTAAGGAACTCTAGAATAACTATCCCCCTAGTACTATTATATATATTAAGAAACTACTATATAGTATACTAGAATCTGGCTTATACTAGTTTATAACCTACTTTAAGTACTATATAGAGCGACTTAATATAGAAACATCCCTATTTAATCTATACCTTCTTATTATAAAACTAAATATAAATTTTAGAATTATTATAATATAAACGGACGATACGCTTATCGCTACTAACTAAACCTTTTTAGTAATAGAAGAAAAGACTAGAACTAACGCTAACTTTCGAGCTAAACTAATTAAGATACTAAAACCTAAAGGAGAAATTATTTTTAATAGTTATATCGTTATACGCTAAGGGCTAAACCTCTTTATTATATAGAAGAAATAAGGAGAGAAGCTAGAACTCGTAGATCTTAAGAAAACTCCGGTAGAAATTAAAGAGGCCTACGTTAGATAACGAGTAAGGGGTATATATATTATATCTATTTACTAACTAGAAGTAGCTTTTAACCTAGCTATAGTAGTATAATTTAAGGACTTAGAGAAACCGGAAATTAATACTCTTAATAAACGTATTAAATAGTAATAAGATAACCTTAAGAGGGGACTTAGGTATATTCCTCTCAATCTAACTACGCTAAAGCTCTTTATCTATATTAACGGTTCTTTTACTAATAACTCGGACCTCTTATCCTAACTTAGATACCTTATTATTATTAGGAATAAAAATAAGGAGGATTTTAAGTTTATAATAAAAGGAAATATTATTTATTAGTCTTCGACTAAGTTAAAGAGGGTTATATGCTTAGTTCTAGTATTAGAAATACTCGCTATATTAGAAGGAGTTAATAAAGGCTACGTTATCTTAAAGATAATTACGTAAATCCTAAAACGACTAGACCTACCGCTAATCCCTCTTATTATATATACTAACTTATTTTCTCTCTATAAGTATATAGTAAAACTTAGGACGACTAAAGAAAAGCGCCTTATAATTAATATTATAGCTATTAGGTAAGCCTATTAGGCTAAAGAGATTAAAGAGATTTAATAGATTAACGGAGAAGATAATCTAGTAGATACTTTTATAAAGTAGAATATAAATAAATACCTTTAAACCCTACTCTTAATAAATGAACTAGAAGTTCGCATTAAGGGATAGGTAAAGAGGTAAATTTATACCCTATTAGATTACTACGTTTAGTTTACGTTTACTATTCTACTTTAGTACTTATATTTAGATTAATTTCTTTTTATTTAGAGTTTATCTAGGGGATATTATTAGCTTTTTAAGAACTTTTTATTTTATTATAAAAGTTAAAAATATCGGAAATAGGAGGACGAATATAGCTAAATATCTTTAGTATTAGGGAAATAGCTTAATTCCTAACGATAAAAGTATAGATTTTAATAATTATAGTATAAGGACTATTTATAATAAATAGTCTATATTTTATTCTACTTAAGCTATAAGTAACTCGCTATCTATAGTTAGCTATATTAATAGAGAGTAAAAATACTAAAAACCTAATAAGAAAGTAACCTAGAACTCCGAACTCTAGCTTATATAAAGAGAGCTTAAAAAGTAACTCCTAACTAAATACCTATATTAAGTAACTAGCTAAAGTATATTAGTACTATAAATACCGAAAAAATACCGCGAAATTAAGGAACTACTAAAAAAGATAAGTAAAAACTAATACCTAAACTAGCTTATTATTATTATTATCTTCCTTATCCCTAAGATCCTTATTATTACTCTAATAGTCCTTATTATAAGTATTAGAAATAAAGGAATATAGCTTTTTCTTAGTACTACCCTTATCTATTAATAGGCGAGTAGTTTTATAGCCTATCTAGACGTAATTAGAGTATATACTATACTAAAGGAGTTTATTATTTCTACCCCTTAGAGGGAACCTAAAAACTTAACGATAGGCTTTAAATAGACTAGCGCCTTTTTAATAATAATTATATATATCTTTTAGGTTCGTATACTTAATCGCGCCCGTAGAAGTATAGCTAAAGAGAGCTAGTATATAGTATAGATAGAATTTATACGCTACTTCGCTAGGACGCTCTAGAACGGTTAGAGTAATCTTCTTACCCCTAGAGCCTCTCTTACGAAACTAGACGAGTCGGGTAGGCCTATTATAGCTCTTATTAGATAGATAAGAGATATTACCTATTATATCTACCTAGTAAGGAGGTAGAAGGTTTACGTACTACTAGACGGCTAAGAGATTATAGAATATAGTCTAGATCTCGACGAGATTACTAACGTTCTTTAGCTTTAATAACTAAAACCGTAGCTATTTCTAGAGGTCGGTAGGCTTTAGAATAGTACTAATCTCCTTATATATTATAGTATAAGACGGTAATAACTCCCGACGTAGTAGTAATTACTTAGGGAGAAGAATATATACTATAGGGCGCTATCTAGGCTAGCGAGTAGTATTAAGTAGATAGAGAAAGCGACGCCTAGGCGGAGGAGAGAGAGATAGAGGACGATTAATAAGGCTAATTAGTAGGCTATAAGAATATAAGCTACGACTAGCTAGAGTAGGAGCTAGAGTAATAGAGGTATAAGTTTTATAGTAACGAGAACGATAACGTATAGGTATAGGATCTTTATCTTCCTCCTCTTCCTTACCGCTAAAGTTATTTAGTATACTATTATCGTCCTCGTAAACCCCTAATTATACCTAACGGATATACTCCCTATTATAATTAAAACGGCGCTTACGCTTACGCTTAGTAGTATACCGCTTATCCTACTCGCGCTACTACGTACGATATATACGCTTACGCTTAGAAGAGCTTAGCCTATACTATATTATAACCTAGGGCGATAAATAGCGTATTAAGCGAGATTCCGCCTCTTCTATTATAGTTCTTATACTACGCGTACTACTAATTACCGTTAGCGACCTATATTATAACCTACGCAATAAACTAGCTCTTAAATCGCCAGTTTAACGAGATAGAGTATATAGGGTAGGTATACGAGATATACGAGATCTATAGATAGATTATAAGGTAGAAGGGCGGCTAGAGCGACTTAGTAGAGGTAAGCTAGGCGGAGAGATATTATAAAGATTATTAAACTTAGTTTAATACTAGGAGGAATAAGGGATATTACGGGAGCTAGGGGAAGTACGAGAAGACTATTAAATATTAGCTAAGATTAATTAGTAAAGCTTAGCTAACTTATAGGAGCGCGCGAGGGAGTACGGCGCGAATTTTTATCGCTATCTTTACTATAACTAGAACGACGCTATTCTTATTAGTAACTTAAGCTCTAGAACTATTAGGAAAGCTAACTTATTTTATTATTATCTCTAGGAGCTATTAGAAAAATAAGAAGAATTTAATATAGTAATTAGGTAGGTAAAAGAGCTTAGTATTTAGAAGTAAAATTAAGAGGCTAGGGAAGTATTAATATTATTATTATTACTTAATAAAATAGATTAGTAGCTCGAAAAAGAGGTTCTTAAGTACCTAAGATACTACTAGAAACCTTAATAGTTACTAGCGTATAACCTTATTACTAGACCTATTATATATATAATAGTTATCTATAATAGTACTATTACCCGCTAAAGGCGCTATTAACCGGCTATAACGTTACGGAATAGAAGGTATAAGATATAAGGAACGGGTTATATTTATATTATATTCTAGAGGTCGATTCCGACTCTAATAGATAAATAAAGGATACTAATTAGCTTTAGTATCTACCGTCTAAGGTCCCTAATCTAGATTAATACGAAAAAGATCTATCTAGGATACGTAATACCTAAGAGTTAGAAAAGGTACGATATACGTAAAAGGCTTACGTCTCTATATAGATAAAGATACTAATATTATTTAGCTAAAAGGATAACGGCGGATATAGGAGTATTTAATAGATTTTACGAGTAGATTTTAATTATAGTCTTTACCGGAATTTAGCTATAAAGGAAGTTTACTAGTATTTAGATATTACTACTAATCTACTCTAGTATTATCTATCTTTACGCTTAGATCTACCTTTGTAAGGAATAGAGGTAGGTAACTATTATATAGGTAATATAGATAGAGGATAGGGTAGGGATAACTTATTATAGTATAATTACCTCGGTATATAGGTTTAGTATATAGAATTATTACTAAAGGACTTTGGCGATAGTTATAAATCTATTAAACTACGAACTTATCTTAATACTTTATTATCTTTAAGATATCTTAAACCTATTAGAATACTATATTATTCTAATACTCTACCTATAACTTTATAATTATATATAGGGTAGGTTTAAAAAACCTAGTAGATATACTATCTAGGTAACTAGATTACGGTTCGCCTAGGGTCCCTAATAGAGCGGGTCTAAACCGACGGTTTTTAGATTAGGCCGGGGCGGGGCGGTATTTTAGGGCGGGTTATATAAATTAAGAGAAACCCGAACTAAACCGTTAACCCGCCTAGACCCGCCCCGTTAAAACGGGGCGGGTTTTTATTACTATAATTAGAATTAAGGTCTTTAAATACTTATATCTCTAGATTTAATAGGATATATATTTTTATAACTATATATTCTTATTCTCTAGGTAATTCTCTATCTTTTAGATATTTAATATATAAATATAGTTATCTATAACTACCTTAGTAAGGTACGCTTTAAAACCGTTTAGACCCGAATAGGGCGGATTAGATTTAGTTTTATAACCCGCCCTATTCCCTACCCCGCCCTATTAAAACCCGAAACCCGATAGGGTAGGTTTCTAATTCTATAAACTACTCTAAACCGCCCTATTAGGGACCCTAGGTTCGCCTACGTCTAGTACTATAGCCCTCCTCCTTACTTTATAGTAGAAGCTAGGGTTACTACTAAGAGAGAGGGTAATTTAGAGCTTATAAGTATAGGAGTCCTAGGGTATAGAAGTAAAGATCGTTAGATTCGATTAAGGCTCGTAGTTACGGAGTATAAAAGGCGGGAAAGCTTTATCTAAAGGGTTAATAACCTATAAGCTATACCCTATCTAGGCTAAAGAGACCGCGCCTATAATACCTAGGTCTTTTATAAGAGATCTCCTAAAAGGTAAATATATCTATACTAAGCCTAGAGTAGAGCTAGAGGGATTCTAGTCGCTCTAGGTAGTAGATCCTATAGTATATAGAATCTATATATAGCTACTTAGTAAGCTAAGTAGGCTATACTAGTAGGTAAGGCTACCCTTAGGAATATTAACCTTTAGAGGAAGGATTTACGTCCCTACGGATATAGCTATAAAGTAGGAGTTACTAAGGCTTTACTATAATAATACCTTTATAGGGTATTTTAGAACTATAAGAATACTTAAGCTTCTAATAAGAAAATACTTCTAGATATATATATCTTACGACGTAGATATATATATTAAGACTTACGAAGTATATTAGAAGATAAAAGTAAAAAGGTATACTCCCTTTAGGGATTTATAGTCTTTACCCTAGCTATAGAGTCTATAGTAGAAGTTAATAATAGATTTTATAAGTAGAATTCTACTAAGTAAAGTAAGGGGGTACGCGTATAATACGCTACTTATAATCCTCGACCGCTATACTAAGATAGTATTATATATACCTATAACTAAGAAGCTTATAGCGCCTAAACTAGTAGAGATCTTAGTAGAGAAGGTAATTACTAGGTTTAGTATATCTAGGGGTATAGTCTTAGATAGAGACTCTAGGTTTACTAGAGTATTCTAGTTAGAGTTATACTACTATATAAGAATTAAGCGAAGACTAAGTACCGCCTTCTACCCCTAAACTAATAGTTAAACTAAAAGATAGAATTAAATAGTTTAAGAATACCTAAAGGCCTTTTACTTAGAGAATTAAGAGGTATAGGTATTACTACTCCTAGTCGTAGAGTTTACGTATAATAATAGCCGCTATACTAGTATAGGGGTATCCCCCTTTTTTACTATATATAGCTACTACCCTAAAATCTATTTCTAGGAAGAGGAAAAGGTAGGAGGTAATAAAGTACTAGTAGTAAGAGAGTATATATAGTAATTATATTTACTACGCGCGAAGATAGCGGCTTAATAGCGGAAAGTAAGCGATTCGTAAACCGTAGTATATAACCGAAAATATACTCTAATAAAATTTAATAAAGGGGATCTTATTCTTATATTAACTAAGAACTTACGATTATAAATACTAAGTAAGAAGCTATTATAGTATATAATAGGCCCGTTTTGAGTTCTTAAACTAATTAGCTTATAAGTATATAAGATTTAACTACTAGGGGGTTATAAAATATACCCTATATTTAGTAAATCCCTACTAGAGAAGTACTACCTAAGAGAGGGGTAGTAAATAAATACCCTACTACTACTAGATATTATAGAAGGTAATAAGGAGTAGGGGGTTAAAGAAATACTAAATACTAGGCGTAGAGAGCGAGTATAGTAATACCTAGTAAAGTAGGTAGAATACCTAAAAGAATTTAACTAATAGGTCCTAAAAAGAGATATAGGAAACTTAGTAGAACTAATAGTAAAGTATAAAGCGAAGGGGAAGAGCTAGGAAGGAGTAGGTAGGAAGTATAGCTTAAGGCTAAGTAAAAATAAATTAGTAGGAAAATTATAGAGGTATAAGTAAGGGGAAGAAAATAAATTATTAGAGTAGAGAAGTAGCTATTAGGCTTCTAGGGCGGTTACGTAATATAAAAAGTATATATAGAAACCGTAAGTTCTAAGCCCTAGCCTATTTATAAAAAGAAATTATCTAGCTAGGCTATAAGCTCCTACTAGGTAAATAGTAGGATAATACTAATATCTCTATACTATAGGTATACCTATCTCTTAAGCCTTATCTATTTTATTACCCTTCCCTCCCTCTAGGATAGGAGCCTAATAGTTATTAGTAGTATTATCCTCTATACTAGGTATATTCTTCGTAGGGTCCTCGTAGAAGACCTACTAGCCCCCTAAGTTCTAAGAAGTATTAGATAATATAAGTATTTAGATATTACTACTAGTCTACTCTAGTATTATCTATCCTTACGTTTAGATCCATCCTTCTAAGGAATAGAGGTAGACAATTATTAAATAGGTAATATAGATAGATAATAGGGTAGGGATAACTTATTATAGTATAATTACCTCGGTATATAGATTTAGTATAAAGAGTTATTACTAAAGGACTTTAGTAATAGGGATAAATCTATTAAACTACGAACTTATCTTAATACTTTATCGTCTTTAAGATATCTTAAACCTATTAGAATACTATATTATTCTAATACTAATTAGTAGTTATATTAACTTATATACTATAGAGCGGTAAGGAATTAACTTAAAGAGTTATTTAGAGGTTAACTAATTAAGTATTTCCCTTTAGTTAATCTTAGGAATAACTAGTTATTCTTACTTCTAAAAGCGTAAGGGATTCCGCTAAAGAAGTTTAGATAAGCTAAGGTAGGCTTTAGTATCTTTAATTACCTTCTTTTCCTATTAAGTATTTCCCTCAGGAAAAGACTAGAATTAAAGAGTAAAGTCCTATTTTACCCTCTACTCTTAACCCTTTTCCCCGATACTAACCTACTATACTATAGATAAGTAACCTATAGCTAGACTTAATACTAGTCTACCTTAGTAGAAGGAAGGACCTTTTCCTCCTTATTCTTAGACGAATATATCTTAGAAGTCTTAGGACGGAATACTAAATAACTCTAGTAGCCTTTCGCTACTAGAGTTTAATATTAATTCTATCGTACGACCTAAATTTATTACTAATAACTTACCTAACCTATCGAATAAATCTTCTATAGAAGTACTTAATAGCTACCTCTATTATATACTTAGAAGCTATATCTAATAGGATATAGAGTAACTCCTAGATCTAGTCTAGGAAGATTTCCGCTATTAGACTTAAAATATATAGAACCGCTACTATATAATACTCCTTCGATAACTATAGTAGGTTTTATTAATAAAGAAAATTAGTATACCTAAGGAGCGGAAAGTAACCCTAGGAGACTAATTTTTCGCCTATATATAAGGCGATAATCTACCTCTTTAATAAATAATCCCTAAGTATTATAGAGAAAGCGAACGAGCCTAGGAATAACGCTAACCTATATTAGTAACCCCTCTATAGTATATAGTAGTACTAAAACCTATCCGAAACTATACTAGAGAGGAAATAAATACTCTACTAGATTAGATATAATCTGAATTACAAGGTATATATAAGGAATAGAAGGATAGCTAACCTCTTATAGAAACTTAGAAAGCCTACGTAATATTAGTAGTTAATAAAAACGATAATTAACCAGAATTTCAGGAATAATCCTATATAACTAATAGGATAGTCCCCCGTAGTATACTAAAAGTAATTAGTATACTATCTAAACCGCCTCGACTACTTACTAAAAGAGAAAGACTTAGTAAGTAGCTAAACTTAATATCCCTAGAGTAAGTTTATACTTAGTAATTTATAGAACTAGACTAATCTCCCTCTATCCTACTAAATAGTTTTAGTAATAATAAACTAATCCCGAGATTAGAATCTAGTAAGAAATTAAAGGATTTAACCTCGATATATAGCGATAGAATTCGATATAGAGGAGAGGAATATAAGGTCCTAGATAATAGATACTATATTCTAGAATAGATATACGATACTATTAGTATCCTATACTACTATCTAGATATAGTATTACTAATAATACTAAGAGAAAAAGCCCTAGAATACTACTATAAAATTATTAGCTAAGGAATTAAGACTTTCTACGAAAAGATAAGAGAAGAAATCCGACGATATTTTAAGACTCTTAAGAGATACTAAAAATACTTAGTAGACTAGATATTAATATTACTTACCGCGATTATTAAGAAAAACCCTAGAAAGAGTAAACTAGTATATCTTAAGGCTCTATTTAAACGGCTTATAAAAATTAATCTCCCGCTTAAATATAGCGAGGAAGAGCTTATAACTCGCCTTATAATAATCTATTAGGAAGTCCCTAAGTATAAATATACGCTATTTTCCCTACTAAAAATATATAAAGCTATAAAAGTATCTCTAAAGTACTTAGTTATAATAGAGAGTTTAGGCTCGAAATACGCGTAATACGTAGTAGAAGATAGTAACGATAATACTAAAGTATATTAGTATAATAACTCGGATAATAAGAGTAATAACGAAGAATATAATACGTACCTAATAGATCGGATATATAAAAGGGGATCTAACCGACGATATACTAAGAAAAGTATACTAAAGTTCCCTAGTAAGGCTAATATACTAACCGGAATAATCCCCGTATAGAAAATAGTAAGATATTATATCTATAGTAAACCTAGATACTAGTTAATAAAATATACCCTAGAAGAAAGAGGGGAAGTATTTAAGAAATTCCGTATAACTACCCTATAGTATATAACGGATTATAAGGTAATCCGCTAATACCTTATAGTAATTAATAAGATAGAAATAATATTAAATACTACTAACCCTAAATATTTTAACGAAGTATACTAATAGTTTTTATAAGAGGTAGAGGTATATAAAGTATATTTCTATACTTAATAGGATACTACCTAGTTTCTATAAAATAATACTATAGTATATTTCTAGACTGGAATTTTACTAGGGGAATCGTAATTAGAATATAACGAAATACTATTAAAAGATATTAGTACTACCGAGAATAATAAAAACGATAATAATAAACTACGATACTTAATATTTAGTATAGATATAAGATATAACTTAAAGCTTTTTCGAGGTATTATACTAGACTTAGGAGTAGTAAGAGTTTTAATAACTAGTATTAGCTAGTTTAAAGCCTTATAATCTATACTATAAGTATCCCTTAATAAAATAAGCGCGGGAGAATATTTTATTCGTTTCAGAAAAGGACTATCTATAGTATCTCTAGGTATAGTAGATATACTAACGTATTTTAGTATAGTTACTTTCTATATCCTACCTATAGAAATACTATTTCTATTATATATTAATAATATAGATAAATTAGTTATCTACTTTAATAACCTTAATAATATACTTATACGCGGAAAATAACGTGTACCTATTACTAGGAAGTGGAATTACCTATAGATAGTACTCTTAGACGTTAAAATATTATTATCTTACGTATTAGATACGTTATAAGACCCTAGAACTAGACTAAATAAGTATATATACCCCTATTATAGCTAATTTATATTGGCCCCACCTGATAGCACGGTAGACTAATATCTAAAATAGGGGTTAACTAAAATAGAATTACTCCGCCTATACCGGAGATTTAGTTACCTAGTAGCTTATCACTTCTAAATAATCTTAGTAAGAGTAGATTTTAATAATATTAACCTAAGGCTTATTAAATAGCTTACCAATATATATAAGTACTACTAGCTAAATTAACGCGCCCCCTATAGGTTTAAATTCAGCCTACGCGAAGATATCGACTTTAATATAGAGATTATTATCGATATTATATATATTAATAGACTACTAGTACTATATATTATCGACGCTACTATAGTATTCTAGAATAGACTATTCCTTAAGTACTAAACTACTAAAGTACTTTAGTAGGCTATCTAGAGATATTAGATTAACGTATACCTTAGACTACCTAATACTATTATTATAGATACTAGTAATAACTTAAATTCCTTAGAATTTAAGATAGAAGCGAAAACTATAGATATTATAGTCTATAGTATACTAATCGAAGTATACTATACTATAGGGAAGGTAGAAATATATTATAAAATTATAAGAAGGATCTTTACTATTCTTTAGAAGAAACTTCCTAAAGAATCTAAAGAATCTATTCTTTAAATAACTTTTAAAGTAATTAATAATATAGTAGGGCTAAATAGTCTTATCCCTACCCTTTTAGTATTTAGTACTTACCCTAAGCTTACGGAGGTATCTCTATTAGTAGTATTAGTTATATAGAGAGTAAAGGCTATCTATATAGCTATAAATAACCTCCGTAAAGAATACGTAAAAGAGTAAGTAGTACTCGTACTTTCTATATAAAATAGGCTAAAATCTCTTATTGCTTCGTAGATCCTACTAGGGTTAAAGGTCGTAGTATATAGGGAGAATAAAGGATAGTAAGGACTATTTCTCCTTAAAAAGATAGATAACTATAATTATACTATTAAAATTAACGGGAAGGATAAAGTTTTTCGCTTAATATCTATACGTATCTATTAAGAGGAAGATACTAAGTAAGAAAGAAAGTATCTAGATAATAACCCTAAGGTATAAGAAAAGATATTATAGGACTAAGAATAATCGCTAAAGAGAATTAGTAATAAGAATAAGAGAAGGATATACTTATAAGTAGTAATTCTATAGAAGGACCTAGGAAAGTTCTAGTTCTTCTCCTAGGAACTACTAAATACCTACTAAACCGAATTAGCGATAAGGGTATACTAGAATTTTATATTATAGAAAGAGAAAATAGATTAAGAACTCTTAAGAGAACTAAGAAAAACTAGAAAAATTAAGGATTTAAAACCTCTATTTTAGGTATTAGATTAGAAAGAGATTAATAACCTCCTTAGCTAAGAAGTAATAGTATTTATTTAGAACCCGTATACTCTAGGATAAAGGACTTTTCCCTTAAGAATAGTTAGAGAAATTAAAGGAAAGGCTACTAAATCCCCTTATAAAAAGTTAAGGCTTATAGTATAAGGCTTTAATAATACTAGTAAAGATACTATCTTATACTAGTTACTAATAATTTAGAGAGCTATATAAAGAATTATACTCTCCCTTATACCTATACTTCTTACCTTATAGGAAGGAATCTCTCTATATCTATAAGATATTACCTAGGCCTATATCTAAAGCTAAACTAGATTAGTAAGGACTATCTACGTATATCTCCCTAAGGAACTCTAGAATAACTATCCCCCTAGTACTATTATATATATTAAGAAACTACTATATAGTATACTAGAATCTAGCTTATACTAGTTTATAACCTACTTTAAGTACTATATAGAGCGACTTAATATAGAGATATCCCTATTTAATCTATACCTTCTTATTATAAAACTAAATATAAATTTTAGAATTATTATAATATAAACGGACGATACGCTTATTACTACTAACTAAACCTTTTTAGTAATAGAAGAAAAGGCTAGAACTAACGCTAACTTTCGAGCTAAACTAATTAAGATACTAAAACCTAAAGGAGAAATTATTTTTAATAGTTATATTATTATACGCTAAGGGCTAAACCTCTTTATTATATAGAAGAAATAAGGAGAGAAGCTAGAACTTATAGACCTTAAGAAAACTCCGGTAGAAATTAAAGAGGCCTATATTAGATAACGTATAAGGGATATATATATTATATTTATCTACTAACTAGAAGTAGCTTTTAACCTAGTAGTAGTAGTATAATTTAAGGACCTAGAAAAACTAGAAGTTAATACTCTTAATAAACGTATTAAATAGTAATAAGATAACCTTAAGAGAGGCCTTAGGTATATTCCCCTTAATATAACTACGCTAAAGCTTTTTATCTATGTTAATAGATCTTTCGCTAATAACTTAGACCTCTTATCCTAACTTAGATACCTTATTATTATTAGAAATAAAAATAAGGAAGATTTTAAGTTTATAATAAAAGGAAATATTATTTATTAGTCTTCGACTAAATTAAAGAGAGTTATACGCTTAGTTCTAGTATTAGAAATACTTACTATATTAGAAGGAGTTAATAAAGGCTATATTATCTTAAAGATAATTACGTAAATTCTAAAACGACTAAACCTACCGCTAATCCCTCTTATTATATATACTAACTCATTTTCTCTCTATAAGTATATAGTAAAGCTTAGGACGACTAAAGAAAAGCGCCTTATAATTAATATTATAGCTATTAGGTAAGCCTATTAGGCTAAAGAGATTAAAGAGATTCGATAGATTAATAGAGAAGATAATCTAGTAGATACTTTTATAAAGTAGAATATAAATAAATACCTTTAAACCCTACTCTTAATAAATAAACTGGAGGTTCGTATTAAGAGATAGGTAAAGAGGTAAATTCGTACCCTATTTAATTACTACGTTTAGTTTACGTTTACTATTCTACTTTAGTATTTATATTTAGATCGATTTCTTTTTATTTAGAGTTTATCTAGGGGATATTATTAATTTCTTAATTATTTTACTTTATTATAAAAATTAAAATTACTAGAAATAGGAGGATAAATATAACTAAAGACCTTTAGTATTAGAAAAATAGGTTAATCCTTAATAATCGAAGTATATATTTTAATAATTATAGTATAAGGACTATTTATAATAAATAGTCTATATTTTATTCCGCTTAAGCTACGAGTAACTCGCTATCTATAGTTAACTATATTAATAGAGAGTAAAAATACCGAAAACCTAATAAGAAAGTAACCTAGAACTATAAACTCTAATATATATAAAGAGAGCTTAAAAAGTAACTCCTAACTAAATACCTATACCGAGTAACCGGCTAAACTATATTAGTACCCTAAATACCGGAAAAGTACCGTAAATTAAGAAACTACTAAAAGATAAGTAAAAACTAATACCTAAACTAGCTTATTATTATTATTATCCTCCTTATCCTTAGTCTCCTTATTATTATTACTCTATTCCTTATTATAAGTATTAGAAATAAAGGAATATAGCTTTTTCTTAGTACTACCCTTATCTATTAATAGGCGAGTAGTTTTGTAGCCTATCTAAATATAATTAGAGTATATACTATACTAAGGGAGTTTATTATTTCTACCCTCTAGGGGGAATCTAAAAACTTAATAATAGGCCTTAAATGGACTAGCGCCTTTTTAATAATAATTATATATATCTTTTAGGTTCGTATACTTAATCGCGTCTACGGAAGTATAGCTAAAGAGAGCTAGTATATAGTATAGATAGAATTTATACGCTACTTCGCTAGGACGCTCTAGAATAGCCTATTATAGCTCTTATTAGGTAGATAAGAGATATTACCTATTATATCTACCTAGTAAGGAGGTAGAAGGTTTACGCGCTACTAGATAGCTAAGAGATTATAGAATATAGTCTAGATCTCGACGAGATTACTAATATTCTTTAGCTTTAACGACTAAAACTATAGCTATTTCTAGAGGTTAGTAGGCTTTAGAATAGTAGTAATCTCCTTATATATTATAGTATAGGACGGTAATAACTCCCGACGTAGTAGCTATTACTTAGGGAGAAAAATATATACTATAGGGTACTATCTAGGCTAGCGAGTAGTATTAAGTAGATAGAGAAAGTAACGCCTAGGCGGAGGAGAGAGAGATAGAGGATAATCGATAAAACTAATTAGTAGGCTACGAGAACGTAAGCTACGACTAGTTAGAGTAGGAGCTAGGGTAATAGAGGTATAAGTTTCTAGGCGACGAGAACAATAATATATAGGTATAAGATCTATATCTTCCTCCTCTTCCTTACTACTAAAGTTATTTAGTATACTATTATTATTCTTATAATTTCCTAACTATACCCGATAGATATACTCCCTATTAGCTGTAAAACGGCGCTTATAATTACGCTTAGTAGTATACTACTTATCCTACTCGCGCTACTACGTATAATATATACGCTTATAATTAGAAGAGCTTAGCCTACGCTATATTATAACCTAGGGTAATAAACGGCGTATCGAGCGAGATTCTATCTCTTCTATTAGAGTTTTTATACTATATATACTACTAATTACCGTTAGCGACTTATATTATAACTTACGCGATAAACTAGCTCTTAAATCGCTAGTTTAGCGAGATAGAGTACGCGGAGTAGGTATATAAGATATATAAGATTCGTAGGTAGATTATAAGGTAGAATAGTAGCTAGAGCGACTTAGTAGAGGTAAGCTAGGTAGAGAGATATTATAGAGATTATTAAATTTATTTTAACGTTAGGAGGAGTAGGGGATATTACGGGGGCTTAGTAAAGGACGGGAGCTCTATTAAATATTAGCTAAGATTAGGGCTCCTAATAGGTCGGGTTAAACCTAAAACCTACCTATTAGGTTAGGGTCGGGTTAGGTTTTTAGGGCGGGTTTAATTACTAAAAACCTAAACTAACCCGGCCCTACTAAGGCCGGGTTATAACCTAATATATAGGTCGGGTTTTTTTAGCCTATTTTTAGTATATTTTTAGTTTTTATTTAATTCTATTAGATCTATAGGTATATCTTAATTTTAAAAGCTATAGACTTATTTTTAAGGTATTTCTCTACTATTTTATTAATTTAAATCTTAATATATCTAACTATTTATACCCTAGTAAGTTACGCTTTTACTCTTAGATTTAACCTAAAAGCTAGGTAGGTTAAAATTTAATTCCCTAATCTATAACCCGACCCTCCCCTTATTTAACCCGACCCTAGTTAGGTTAGGTCTATACCCTAAAACCCCGACCCGACCCGCCCTATTAGGAGCCCTAGCTAAGATTAATTAGTAAAGCCTAGGTAACTTATAGGAGTATATAAGGGAGTACGGCGCGAATTTTTATTACTATTTTTACTATAACTAGAACGACGCTATTCTTATTAGTAACTTAAGCTTTAGAACTATCGGGAAAGCTAACTTACTTTATTATTATCTCTAGAAGCTATTAGGGAAGTAAGAAGAATTTAATATAGTAATTAGGTAGGTAAAAGAGCTTAGTATTTAGAAGTAAAATTAAGGGGCTAGGGGAGTATTAATATTATTATTATTACTTAATAAAATAGATTAGTAGCTCGAAAAAGAGGTTCTTAAGTACCTAAGATATTACTAGAAACCTTAATAGTTACTAGTATATAACCTTATTATTAGACCTATTATATATATAATAGTTACCTATAATAGTACTATTACCCGCTAAAAGCGCTATTAACTAGCTATAACGTTATAAAATAGAAGGTACGGGCTATTAGGAATAGGTTATATTTATATTATATTCCGACTCTAACGGGTAAATAAAGGATACTAATTAGCTTTAGTATCTACTATCTAAGGTCTATAATCTAGATTAATACGAAAAAGATCTATCTAGGATACGTAATACCTAAAAGTTAGAAAAAGGATAATATACGTAAAAGACTTACGTCTCTATACTAATAAATATACTAATATTATATAGCGAAAGGTAATAGTAGATATAGAAGTATTTAATAGATTTTATAAGTAGATTCCGATTATAGTCTTTACTAGAATTTTATAATAAAAGAAGTTTACTAGTATTTAGATATTACTACTAATCTACTCTAGTATTATCTATCTTTACGTTTAGATCTATCCTTCTAAGGAATAGAGGTAGACAATTATTAGATAGGTAATATAGATAGATAATAGGGTAGGGATAACTTATTATAGTATAATTACCTTAGTATATAGATTTAGTATAAAGAGTTATTACTAAAGGACTTTAGTAATAGGGATAAATTTATTAAACTACGAACTTATTTTAATACTTTATTATCTTTAAGATATCTTAAACCTATTAGAATACTATATTATTCTAATAATAAGGTCCTTAGAGAACTAAGTATTATAAGTAGTAGACGCCTTAAACCTATTCTATATAATATTAGTATAGGATTTATATAGGGAAATATTACTTACTATCTAGCGTAACTAGCTAGTAATATCTAGTATAGTATTAGTAGCTATAACCTACTTACGTAAGGTAAGTATAGCTATAGTATTTTTACTAGACCTACCCTAGGTTTTAAAGCCTTTACCCTTAGCCTTCTTAGCTAGAAGATATATAGTTATAAGCTTATTAAACTACTTATAGTAGTAAGTAAGGTACTCTTCTATAGGTTCCTCTTCTAGAAAAAAAAAAGGGAGTAGTTAGAAAATAAGGCGTATATTAGAAGTAAGTTAAAATAAACTATTATAAATCTACTTTATAGTCTTTAATAAAATATTAACTACCTTAAATAACTTCTCTAGGACCTATAAATTAGGTTAATCTAATACGAACGTAGCGCGAATATTATACGAGTACTTATAGGGGTATATAGGTAGTATATACCGTAGTAATAAGTATACTTCTAAAGAAATAGCTTATTATAGTTAAGAACCTTATCTAGCTTACGTATATAGTATACGTAGGTTACCTAATAAAGGGGCTTAATATCTAGGTAGCCTTCCTTTATAAGAGTAATAAGATATATAAGAGTTAAGTACGAGGAGGGTAAGAGAAGATTACTTATTAAAAGTAGAAAGTAAGTAAGAAGAGTAGAGAGATTAAAGATAGAAAATTTCTTAAGGAGGTAAAGATTTATTATAGGTAATATACGCGTAAGGACTATATACTATAAAGGTAATCTATTATACTAAGACTAAAATCTAGTATTTAGATTTTAGATAGGAATTTTTAATTAATAGAATCCCTATAATAGCTATACTTACTACTTATACGGCGATATATTACGCCGCCTAGTAGACGTAATAGAATATATCTACTATAGTAAAACTTAAGAGGTATAGCTATCGCGTAGACGCGGATATCTAGGAGTATAGGCTTTTTATTATTACTATACTTAAGGCCCTAACCTAAGGATAGGTTACTTAGGAGGGGGGATAGTTATAAGAAACTAAGAGGTAGCTTTACTATATACTTTATTATACCTATATATATACTCTAGTATACTAGGCGAGACCTACTAAGGTACCTACCTTTAGGGTATATAGGGAGTAGAAACCTCTTTAGCTATTAGTTTTACTATAAATCTATTTTTACTATATTTACTATTACCTAGTCTTATAACTATATACTATAAAGTTCTATTTAATACTTCGTAAAAGTTATAGTAGGAAATTAGTTAGATTCTTAATAATAAGATAAATAAAAAGCTATACGACGTTAGTAAGTATAAGCTAGATTATATCTACATTTATATTAATAAAAATAACTTAGAGGTATATTATTATTTTCCTAATAGTCTCCTAATAGTCTCTAACTTATTTTAGGAGCTCGACTTATCTAGTAGATACCCTACTACGTAATAAACCTCTATCTTACCCCTATAATTCTTTATACTCCTAGAAATTACCCTTATACGTAATAGAATAGCTACTATAAATATCTTTAATTTACTCCCTAGTCCTACTACCTAGTAGGTAGTATATCCTAAGGATAAAGTAGTATTAAGAAAGGATCTACCTAATCTAATTCTTACTATAGAAGTATATAAATTAATACTTAGTAATAAGAGAGATACGCGTAGTAGGTATAGTAGAATATATAATATAGATATTAATAAGCTTATAAAAATCCTAAGCTATTAGTAAAAAACTAATAGGCTTAGTAATTATATTAGTAATAATAACCTAGTTATTAGGGAGAATCTATTAAAAGCTATACTAGAGAATAAGGGTCTTAATAAAGAAGGGGATAAAGATAATAATAGTAATAATAATAATAATAATAATAATAATAATAATAATAATAATAAGGAGGAGGTTAAGAAGGAGAAGAAGGAGGTAGATTCTAAGCCTATTCTAAATATTATATATATAGGCGATATTTTAGACCCTTTAGATAATAAAGAGTAGAACTCTTTTAACCTATTTAAATAGTTAACTTCCTTAGTACTACTTAAATCTTTCTTTTTTAACTATTTTAGATTATCTTTAACTATTAGGAGATTATTAGGAAACTACTAGAAAACTACTAGGAAACTACTAGGAAGCTCTTAGCTATAATTATTATATAATATATTTTAGTCTATTATATAAGTATTATATATAACCTAAGCTTAGATTTAGGTTAGATTTAATAATATTCTAAAACCTATTCTAGGGATTTAACCTACCCCTATTTAACCTAACCTTAGGTTAGGTAGAGTCTATACTCTTATACCCTAACCTAACCTACTCTATTAGGAGCCCTAATTAGAGTAGAGATTAATACTTCTAATTTTACTATAGTAGCTATTCTAGCTTAGCTATAAGAGAATAGATAGTAGTATTTTATTACTCTTTAGTTAAAAAAGCTTCTCTTTATAAAATAGAATTATAAAACTTATAAATAGAAGTTACTTACTATTATTATAGTATTTTTATACTAGAAATATTACCTTAAGGGTAGTTACTACTTAATTATAGTTCTAATAGACTATAATAATCTAGTAGAGTTCTCTAAGCTATAGTAGCTTAATAGAAAATAAATATACTAAATTATATTACTCTCTACTTATAACTTTATAATTATATATAGGGTAGAGTTAAAAAAATTAGTAACTATACTATTTAGTTAACTAGACTATAGTTTATCTATATTAAATACTATAGCTCTTCTTTCTATACTATAGTAGTAGCTAGAATTACTTTTAAAAAAAATAGTAATCTAAAGCTTATAAATATAGAAGTTCTAAAGTATAAAAATAAAAATTATTATATATAAATAAAGCTTATAATTATAGAGTAAAAGAAGTAAGAAAGTTCTATCTCTAGAATTAATAACTTATAAGTTATACTTTATCTAAGCTAAAGAGACTATATTTATAATATTTAGTTCTTTTATAAAAAATCTTCTAAAGAGTTAATATATCTATACTAAAAGTATTTATAATAGTAATCTCTACTATAATACTACTACTTTATTATTTCTTATTCTTAATATTATAAAGAAAAATATTAAATATATTTTCTAAATAGTAGAAGCTATTATAATAAAGTTAAAAAGTATATAGTAGTTAAATAAAAGTAATATATTTAGAAAATAGTAGTAAATATATTATAGACCTTAATATCTATTCTTATAAAATAGTTAAACTATATAGATATATTTATAGAATTATAGTCTTAACCTAGCTAATTTTAGTAAAAATTTATATAATTAGTATCTAATTTCTTTTAGACTTTAGTAATATATAATTTAAGTAGTAGAAGTCTATATATTATAGTTAGTCTAGAAGCTATTAAGAGTTACTAGAAGTTCTAAAAATATTAGGTATCTATACTAAGATATTCTACTATACTAGAGGTAAAATAAATAAACTAGTATAAGAGTTAGTAGAAGTTAGAAGGATTTAATAGAGGATTAAATATAACCTAATATATATAATAGTAGAGTCTAATCTATAAAATAATACTTTTTCAAGTCTAAGAATATCAAATGGTCGTCTTAAATCAGCGCTTACTTGCTCCTAGAGTGTTACGTGGTAGATTTTCAGGCCATCTGCGTTTTATCATGCAGGTCCCAAACGGGTGGAAATGAGGGCTCTGCGCCTCTCTACTATGTATCACCAATCAAACTGTCATACTACGATACACGGTAAACCTACACCATGTCGCATCGCCATCATCATTTGATCAGATAAGCAGACGGTGCAGTGGCGGCACTAACAGCTGCAGACGAGCCTGCTGTGGAATCCCGAGTTGTGCTCACAAAGACGCGACCTTACAAAATGAAACAGCGTTTCGAATATGACTCCCACGAAGTGACCACACTTTCCAGTTGAGATGTCACTATTCACTGCACAAAATATGTGAAAGACAGGGCGTCTGGATCGACCAGCCTTTGCATCCGAACACGCAAATTCAATTTGACGGTGGACGGCCCGACTGCAACGGCCTGGAGAGCCGTGGAGTTTGAGAAGTACGAAGTACTTTGCAGTACTAACACAGTATATTGATGGACGCTGGGTTTGAGACCATGCTGTGATATCGTCCCGTGGAACTTCTGGGACAGGGAACGGGGGTAAGGGCGGTCTGCTCGATGATTGATTAAAGGCAGAGAAGTGTATCGCCGGCGTTGATGGGCATGACAAGCTGCCACTTTGTAGCATCAGTCCATCTTGGCTACTACGGTATACTCGATAATGTGGATAAGTGGGTGCCCGTAAGCACTGTGTGGGGTGGTTGGAGCCAATGCGCCAGCGTCTGCAGCTGATCCATGTCTGAAACTACACCAATTGAACCATATAGTATACTGTACACACAGGCTACAGTATTTCGACTTTATAGTGCCTTTCGTCCTGGACTTTGTGGCAATGTCCGTGCTTGCTCCGAGACCTGTTTGGGAATTGCCATCATTTATTTTGTGCACAGGAGACCCCAAGAGCCTGCTGAACCCCAGGCCCCCAGTTGATATTCAAAACCCATCGGCAGGTGGGCAACTGATCAATAACCTCTTTCCAGACTTGATCTCAGCCCCTACTGGCACTTGGTTATCGCTCAGCTGCCTTCCACACCCTCTCCTAAATGGGTCTTCCACTCCCGAAAACACCGCTCATAGCTGTTCTCAGCCAAATAATCGCTTTGATATTTGGCATCATCTGCTTCATCCCCGGACAAAATGGAGTACTGGAGGGTGCTTATATTCTATCAGTATATCCAAGCCAGACTCTCCTGCTCGGCTTACGACTGACGAATAATTCAGCTCAACACAAGCATGTATGGTAACGACGCCCTACAAACGAGTAATATGTTCTACCTGAACAATTCAAATCCCATGTTTGCTGTGATGACCAGTTTGCATCCTGACTTTGAGCATCTCGAACCGCCACCGGCAATAAAAGGCTTGAACGATGCCATCATGAGACGCCTGGAAATTAACATGAGTGACCCGAAAACTGCCAAAAGCATCTATGATACACCTCTCAAAGACGTCATTTCGGGAGGGAAAGACTTGGTCAATGGAGAAGAGGGTCAATGGAAGATCGCCAGCGGGATGGCAGACTTCATCAATGGGATGGCGAAGCAGATCTCTGAGAAAATGCCCCCCGCTGGAGCTCCACCGACGATTGGAGCACCTCACCCACCAGCTCGGAGGGCTACGACTGTTCAGGTTGTCCCTCCAAACCAAGCGGCTGTTCCAATTCAAGCTCCCATCCCATTGCAAGCTCCCAACCCAATGCAAGCACCTGTCCCGAACCAAGCCTCGGTTCCAATTCAAGCTCCCAGCACACTGCAAGCACCTGTCCCGAACCAAGCTGCTGTTCCAATTCAAGCACCCGGCACATTGCAAGCACCTGTCCCGAACCAAGCAGCTGTTCCACTTCAAGCATCCGGCTCATTACTAGCAGCTGTTCCACCTGAAGCACCCGGCCCAATACTCGCACCTCAGGCACTAGAATCAAGCCCAATATCACCTCAAACCCCTGATCTCAACGCTCCGGGATTTCGGACGCCCGGCAACAACTCCATCATGCAGTGTCCAAAGAACTGTGTTCCAGCACCACCACCCAAAGGTGATCCGTTCGGACCACCGAAGCCGAAACCAGTCATCCCAGCCACAGGTCCATGGACACCCGTGCAAGTAGCCATGAAAGAACATGGTACCACCATCGCGAACGCCGTCAAACACGGCGCAATCAAGGCCATGAATGCTCAGACCGATACTTTCCGAAAAGCCGTGCCCATCTACGATTTCTACAACATTTATAACACGGGTGTATGCTGGGGCCTCTACAAACCCAACGGCCCACAGACTATCGGTTGTGGATCTAGCGCGGACTGGCACAATATCGATATCGCTCCTCGCATGCAGACTCTGATCAACAAACTCGTCAGTCCTGGCGCCAAGATTATAGGTCCTATTGGTTTGGGACCAAACATGGAGAGATTCCTTGCCACGTCGAGGATTTTATTGTTAATCATGTATATCAACAAGGTCATGACGATTGTCAACCAGGCTTTTGCGATGGCTATCCCCATGTTCGCCATCTCCGCCATGATGGCTGGAATGCTCCCACCTCGGTTGCATCTGAAACTCTCCTTCATCAATTTCGCCGCGAGTGCTGCCGCCAGCGTGGCCGTCCTTGGAGGGACGATGAGTGTTCTGGGTATGATGCTGGGCATGGGTCTCACCATGCCGCCCATGAACGCAATCATGAGCATTGAAATGAGACTGGGCGTTCCTTACATTCTACTATGTCTTGTCGATTCCATCTTCGCAGTCGTGGGCACCGTGTGTTGGTACAAGATCTGGAACATGATGAAACAGGGAGAGAAGCAGCAGGCCGAGCAGGAAAAGAGTAGCTTGGAGAGTAGAGACCGTGGTAAGGTTGAAGTGGTGCAGGTTCAACCCAACAAGGACTACGACATTACTTGGGTTAAGGGGTAGAGGGTTGCATATTTGGACTGTCCGTTGGAGATTCCGTGTAAGCTAAAAAGTCATTTTTACTGTGTAGTCTCGGTCCGGGGGGTAAAACATACCGGGCTCTCTTTCCACGCTCCCTCAAGCAATAAGAGGGAAGAGTTGGACCTAGCTCCTTGTACACTAGTTACCACCGACCAGTTCTTATAGGAAATAATGTATACGAGCTCCATGTTTGCTTGTACCACTGTCCACGAGTTTCATGATTGTAACTCTTCCCATCACGTAATGATTCGAGTTCGATACCCAGTTGACAAAACCTTGCCGAACAGACACGGCCTGTGAAAAGGCTGGAAATACGATTAAGGCGTCGTTGTCGATCTGTAAGCATTGCAATGAGTGAGATGTGTTGGGAGAATAGACTGGTACTGGCGCTGAACCTGGTGTTTGGGAATGTGCGTTTAGGACTTCTTTGGTCAGCGGACTTCTGTGACGATGAACAGCAATCTCGCAGGTTTGTTCGAAAAACAGCATGCCACCCGTGATTAGCCTTCTGTAATTGCCTCAACTGAGAGATTGGATCGACCGTATGACGGAATACAGCGCCATCAACAGGTTTCTCTCCACACGGTGAAAAGGTGACCCCAAATTGGCGTATCTGGGCCTACTCCGGATTGTCGTCTAATCAAAGACCAGGTCAAGTGTATTCAACTGTTTCATGTCAAAGATGAATTGGATGGATATCACTGGCCACTTTCTCTCAATCCATTGAATTGTCGTTGTACTAAGTTTTTGAATAAGGCAGAGGCAACCTGGGCTAAGCAAGTGTGACGGAAATCATAAATGACCCGAGTTAGTATCCATCCAATCCGACCAATCTGCCTACTTTTCCAGCAATGCCCCTAAAAGCTTGAGCTCTTGTACTCTCCGGTTCGGCAACGACAGTAGGTTTTCCCTCATCCGCGTCTTTGCAGATTCGACCGTGGAGAGGTACATCGCCTAAGAAGGCAACGTTCATATCTTTGCAAGTCCTTGTTACACCCTCGGTGCCGAAGATGTGATCTTCATGGCCGCAGTTGGAGCAGGTGAAGAGAGACATGTTCTGCACCATCCCCAAGATGGGAACGTCGACCTTTCTGAACATTTCTATTCCGCGGACCGAGTCTTTCAGCGAGAGGGACTGAGGCGTTGATATGATGACTGCACCGGAGAGGTGAAGTTGTTGCGTTATTGTTAGTTGAATGTCGCCTGTTCCTGGTGGAAGGTCGAGGACGAGGATGTCAAGTCCGCCCCAGGCTACTTCGTGGAGGAGCTGCTGGAGTGCTTTCATCACCTGGTCGTCTGAGCGGGTGGTTGAGCGGAAGCGAATCAAGACTGACGTACCATCAGGCCACGCCATACCATCGGCGAGCTTTGTCCGACAAGATAGCCCATGGACATAGATTTGAGGCCATAATTTGAGAGGGGAACGAATTGATTATCTACGGAGTTGAGCGGGAACCTCTTCAACGCGAGGTAGGATGTGAGGGGTGGAAATACTGGCAGATAGCCTGGGTTCATCAGACAAGTTCAAAAGGGTCGGTATCGAGGGACCGAAGATGTCTGCGTCCAGGATCCCGGTTCGGAGGCCCCTCTGGGCAAAGCAGAGGGCGAGGTTGACTGTTGGTCGAACATCAGCAAACCACGCCCGCCCATGGCCCCGTTGATGAAGGCGTACCCGAGATCGTAGATTTCCCTACGCCCCCCTTTGCCGAAGACACGGCTATGATTTTCTTTACCTGATCGATGTGCCGCTTCTGAGGGAGGCCTCGTTGCAGTCGAGGCATTGTTGGCGGAGCCCCCCTCCGTGGCAGGCCCTAGAATGACCTGTCAGCGCCTTTTCATCAGGGAACATGCCGTACATACCAAGGGGTTCTCATGATGCCAGGCCTTCAATGTTGAGAAGAATCGGGGTTTCATGCTTCGAGGCGTCCCAAGTCTGAGGGCGCGAAGTCACTGGTTCGCGTCAGCCAAGGTTTCCCTTCCGGCTAAAATCTTTTTGGCCGCTGCCGCTTCCTTTCCTGCAAGCAAGCCGCAAACATGTCGAGAAAAGCGATGGGGGCCCTGTCGCTAGCTGAACAGATTGCTGGTTTGGATGACCCGGCACCAAAAGGTCCGTTTTCTTTACGCTTGTGGTAGCAATGGTAGAACTGATTGAGATGCAGACTTCGATCCGGAAGATGTGAATGCGTATCAGAGTGACAGCGACAACTTCGTGCAAGAAGAGGAGGAGAACGATGCCAGAGCTCACTACGAGGTCGTTGGGTACGGGCAATACTTTGTTTCTGGCAAACTCGCGTACTAATCGTGCATAGAGAGAGTAAACTTCGCAGGCAGCCCGAAGCTGTTATACTGGGACCTCAATACTCTGGATCGAGAATAAGCCGGCACGCCTTGGATGAGAGCGAAGATGACGAGAACGATCCGTTTAGCAAGTTACTAGACGACGAAGCGAGCGAAGAGGAGGAAGCAGTTTTGCACTCAGACTCGCAGGATTCGGACAACGAAGAGGAGGACGGCGAGGCTTGCAATGGGTTTGGGGACGACTTGAATGGCAATCAAGGTTCACAAGACGAGCCAGATGCATCTGGCACCGATTTCAGCGACAGCGATGCAGCTCCAGCGCGCCCTTCGAAGTCAGAGCAGAGCAAGGCCATCGACCGTACCGAGCTACGGAAGCTCATGGTTCAAGATCAACAAAGCGTCGCGACTACGCTGACTGAAGGCGCAAAGGCGGACGCAGAGAAAGGAAAGGCAGTTCAAGCGCAGAGGAAGGCATTTGATAATCTGCTCAACACACGCATAAAATTGCAAAGGGCCTTGGTCGTGGCGAATTCTTTGTCAGCCATCGACATCGACGAGAGTGAAGTCAAAGGATCTAAGGATGTGGTCTCCGCCGCTGAGGATACAGCCATGAAGTTATGGAACAACATTAACTCCCTACAAACCTCTCTACAATCTTCGCGGACCGGTTCGAAGCGATCCCACTCCGAATACACTGCCGACACCCCACTATCTACCTTCTGGGAAGATACACAGCGATATGAAAACTCTCAAATCCAATATCGAAACTCGACTCTGAACTTCTGGTCCGCAAAGTGTCGCGCTACAAGCGCCACAGCAACTCAATCCCAATACCGCCTGAACCAGTCCGTAAAAGAGCAACAGCTCAGTGATATGATAGCGGGTCAGCTCTCCGATGTTTCACGTCTCGTCTCAAAAACGCGACTTGCACGTTCGTGTGCGCCAATACAAGCCGCACTTACTTCGAAGGATTCCGAAGTCGTTGAAGAAAAGGCCGGTGCTCTGCCAATCTACGACGACGCCGATTTTTACTCCACTCTTTTACAGAGCCTAATTTCCCAGCGATCCTCTGAAGCCACCACTTCATTGGGTAATCTAAACCTGAACATGAACATGCAACCCTGGGAAGCCGCTCGACAAGCAAAAGTGAAGAAGGTGGTGGACACGAAAGCGAGCAAGGGTAGGAAGCTGCGATACACGGTCCACGAGAAGCTACAGAACTTTATGGCACCTGAAGATCGAGGTACGTGGAGCGAGAGACAGGCTGAAGATTTGTTTGGGGCGTTGTTCGGAAGAAAGGAAGTGCTGGGAGAAGGCGCGGATGGTATTGAGGATGAAGAGATGGATAAATGGGAGAACAAAGGAGAGAGAATGAATTTGTTTGCTCGAGCTTAGCAAGTAGAGGAGACTTTGGCTCTTTGGGTGGCAGTTGATGATAGAGTGATGTAAGCCGAAGGACTCCAGCCGATTCTTATAATGCTTCCCATTCCGATCATCAGAGAATCCACGCTTGCATGATGTGCGCCGATAGCGAATTCGAAGTTCATGTGTCACCTGCCCACCAGCTCAACGAAAATATCACATTCATCACTTGCACCGTCCTCTGTGAACTGATCTTTTCGACATCTGCTGCCGCTGTCCCAATCTCGGGGCAGATGTGGATGTGCTTATCACGATCATCGTGGTTGTCATCCGCGTCAAGTCCTCTGGGTTGTGTGTTTTGGACGCAGATGCCAATATCCGGTCAATCGAGATATCCCGGCACGCCCATAAGGAGTATGCTTCGCATTCAACACCTAGCCGCATGAGGCGCGCACACGAGAAAGACGACAATATAAAGAGAATGATTTGCTCCCTCCCATCTTTTACAAGCTCACCTGGTGTTGGTCACATTTCAGCGCCGAACCTGCAATTCAGGTCCCCAAATTCTCATAGCGAGAAATAGTCCCATCATCGTCGTTTCCAGATCGATACTGCTAGGTTTCTGCCGGGGTGGTTGAGAAGATTGCGGAGGGCGTCTTCATTAGATCCTAGCTGAGCGACTCTCCTTGGAGATGGTATCTCAACCCCTCCTGAAGAACGAAAAGGTCAACAATACAGTCGTGTCTCTGGGGAGAAAGTGGGGGTTGAAGTGAGGGAGTTAAGAGAATGAGTCACAAGGTGGACGTTGCATCATTGATAACGGTAAAAAGGTGAAAAGTACTTGCTTATGATGGTATCATAAGTAACGATTCTGAATGATCATTCCATGTCAACCCTCATGAAACACGACCTCTTTGGGTATCAAAAAATGCTTTCCACAAAAACGCCTTCCATGCCCTCCTTTTTCTTCATAAATGCACATGCATATATTGATATCGGCCTTAGTGTGGCCCTGCATGCTGCTCCGCTCCATTTGACCCAGTAGTACTCGGGCTGGTGTCAAGTGTTAAGTCGCTTTCACTTCTGCCCAACGGACTCCGCCCATGCGTGGTCGCATGCCTTAAGATACCAGGCCTACACTTTGATGGAGTGTGTGGCATAGGCGATTCCCCGAATGTAGGTTGTCTCATAGGGCCGCCAGGATTGGACGGAGGCATGCCCTTTCTGAGCAACGGCGACGGCGGTGATGTGAGACTTGGAGAACTGCCAGTCGGTCCTGTGCGTGAGTGCATACTACGTGGGCTGTGCTGCCATTCCCCTCCTGTAGTATGTTAGCTCCATCGTCCTACGGTCAAGAACCTCACCAACCTGCTTGGCCGTCATCGTAGTCATGACCATTGTCCCACCCTGCTCGATCTTGCTCACCATAGTGATCAATATACTCCTCACCACGACGCTTGATAGGGCTCTCGTCATAAGGATCGAAGCCTACTCGGCGACGAGCATCTCTACGAACTTTCTTGCGGTATTCAGTATCTGCACCTGCCCCAGTCGTAGACGAATCCTGGAGGAAGAAATTTAACAGCTCGTCAGTGATGGCAAGGTGAGAAGATTGTTGAAACTGCTGTAAGGCTGTGAGCCGGATAAGAAGCTCGAGAAGGGACAGAGACGAGCGAAGATTGGGCAGAGCTGGAGTATCGACCGGAAGTATGTTCTCCGGTGATTGGAGAGCCGATTTATGGATCAATTGACTTCCCCTCAAATTGTCAGGCCCTGGCGACGGCGTAGGCGTAGGCGTAGGACTTCGAAATCGTAGACTGGTGAATGCAGCAGTAAGAGGATCGAGAGGCGAGAATAAAGGCTTGGGAACTGGCGTAGACTCATCAACAGCTGAAGTTTCGCAGTATTCGTCATCGGTATCAGGTGCCTCGTTGTAGACCTCAAATGCGATCCATTCTGGATCAAGATTTGGTGGAAACGACCACTTTTCACGCCTTGTAGAACCTGGGGTCAAAGTCTTGGGCGACTGCGGCTCTGGTGTAGAGCAAGACTCTCGTCTCAATTGCGCATCAGGGCCATCCTCGTTGTCTTCCTCGCTTCCAGCTCGTCTATCGTCTTCGTCTATGGATGGCGAGATCTCCCCCTCACTCTCAGGCGCCTGGCGTTGTACCATGCGTCGTGGAGGCTCGGCATTCACGTCACGCTTCACAAGAAGAATGGGGTTGGTGGCTTCTCCTTCGGCGCCAATGTTCAGTATCTTACCAGTATCAGCATAGAATATCTTCGATACTTGATGAACTGGTATCACTTCCCGAATGCCTGCACGAGCGACATCTTCAAAAGCTTCTTGCTCATCCTCGTCGTGCATACGATCATCGTCGAAATCCTCCACAATCAATAATTGGTAGCCAAATTCGTAAGATTTGCCTTGAGAGGGCACATCGGTGGGGAAATAGTCGGTGCCGTGCACAAAGGATGCATTCACCGACTGGCCAAATTGGGCCGGTTTCGATACAGGTAGATCATATACTCTTTCGAGTGATACTCGCATCAGCTTCACACGTGCTTTGTGGATGACCTCCTTCCAGGTCGTGTCGCGGACACCCTCAGATTCATGCGGTCGTAGGGCATGCGCAGTGAACAGCATGTAGACTGACAGCACAAAGAGTGGGCCAACTTGAGCTGGAATACCTGGTCTGGCCGCGTAATCTGCATCTCCAGAAGTGAGGAACGTGCTTGCTTGCAGCAAACGGGATGGTGACACTGACGGCGGCAAGGTGGTAGAAAGGCTTACACCTGAGGTCGTGACAGCAAGGTTGATTAGTGGGACCGCGTCTTCGATACGACCAAGTAGACGTTCCATGTCACCAACTATGATCTTCAGTTCCAGGTCCTTCTGCTCTCTACTCTTGGCCCGCAAGCTTCCTTTGCGCGATAGCTCTTCATCTGCAGCTGCTCGTGACAGGCGCACGCCCAGATCTTGGATTTCAACCCTGATCTCTTTTGTCAAGGAGACGGCAGATTCCAGCGAGGTATTTCCACGTGCAGCTATCAATTCGATCATGTCGATAGCAGGCGAGATGATGCTAATCTTGCTTTCGAGACGGCGTTGCAAGATTGAGATTTTATCGCGGTCATCGCCCTTGACGTTTCTAAGAAGGCGAGAGCATTGTTGGATGGCAAAGCCGCTTGTGATGGTGATACCAGACCGTATGGCATAGTTGACAGCATGCTGCGTGACCTGTTGTCTGCTATCAGTATGTCTCTTTGGTCCCACGCATGAAGTGTCGAATTTTGTCTTTTCATATTGTTGACCTGAAGGCGGACGGAAGTCCTGCTAGTGGTCGAGCAAGTTGAAAAGTCGTGAGCGTCGTTGAGTGAAATGACTGCCGAGCTTACCTTGGAGAGAAGGACATCCATGATTCCTATTCCAGGTCACTGGGCAGGCTTTTACATGTTTGAAGAGAATGGCATGAGAGAGAGGATGTTGTCGATGGTGATGCCTTATTATATATATGCTTGAGGACATCAACACCGAAGCTTTGCTTGGCACCCCCGGGCTTATCACCACCAATCTCCGAGTCCACGCAACTTCACAACTTTATGGATCCCACCCTTCCACAAATTCAAGCGACCCACGATAACGACACGAGAACAACAACAGTAGCAACCAAAAGCGTGTCTTCACCACCACGCGATCAAAATGCAGGGTTTCAATATGGGTCGCTACATGCCGCCCGCCTCCCTCGATCCCTCACTTTCCTCTGACCACATCGGTGGATTCAACAAGCAGAACGACCAGCGCCCGCGTGCCCCAGATGGATCTTTTGTAGTACGCTTTGAGATGCCGTTCAAGATCTGGTGTTCCGGCTGCTCTCCAGAATCTATCATCGACCAAGGCTCACGGTTCAACGCTACGAAGAAACCCACGGGCAAATTCTTCACCACAACCATCTACGAGTTCAAGCTGAAGCATGCTGATTGCGGCAAACCCATCGTTATCACCACGGACCCCCTGAATCAGACTTACAAGATGGTTAGCGGAGGACGACGCCAGGATTGGGAATTCAAAAGCATGGACCAGGGTGGAGATGTTGGAGAGGCGCTCGACTACGACAATCCACAAGACGCCTTTGCAGTGCAGGAAGCCGCACTATACGCTGCCCAACTTAATATACCAGCAGTCAGTGATAGGCGCATCGACGAACTTTTGAAGGTCAATGATCGACAGTGGAAGCACCCGCAGGTTGCGAACACTCAAATCCGCAGACACTTTCGCGAGGCACCAGGCGGACGCTGGGAAGCGGACAAGAATCGAAACGAAGGAATGGCAATTGCAGACAGATATGGTCTCAATTTCGACGTGCCGGCGTCTACCAAGGAGGACAAGGAGCGCGCTCGGAACACCGTCTTCGGACAACAAGATGCATCAATAGTCTCGGCCACTGAGGAACGCCTATCGAGCGCCCAATCCATCTTCGACAAAACCCCCATCAAGCCTTTGGTGCGACCACCAGGAGTGAAAGATCAAGCCTGGAATAACATGAAGCAAGTCCACAATTTGAAGCAGACTGCTCAAATGCAGATAGCGGAAGAGAGGGAGAAGCGGTTCGGCGGCTGGCAGGACATTGGTGTCAAACGAAAGAAACGCGCTCCCGAAGAATTCCTGTCCAAGATCATTGGCAGGACCATCACTCGCAGGACTGGCCCAGGTGATGTTAAAATGGCCGCGAGCAGCACATCAGGTTAGTTGACCATACAAAATCCACAAACCAGCACGCTTTTCTTTTTTCAGACACTTGCTCCTGCTATGAGAAAGATCGTTACTGGTTTCTATGATCTGCATTGGGAATTGTCAGAGTTTTAGTGCCATCGGAGCACATTCAAGCTGATCAGAGATACTGATAACGATACAGCGAACAATGAGAAGCATTCCATTACGGAGGAGCCGCCAGCGAAGAAGATGCGGATAGCCTTGGTCGCCTATTCCTCCGAATCGGAGCCGGAAGACGATGAGGAAGGCGAGTAAAGAAGAAATCATTGGAGATGGAAATTTTGACTTTGAGGTCTCACAGCGACGAAGTTGGACTTTGTTAGAACACCAAGGTACATGGAGGTGAGTTCTTCTGCTTCATCGTGATCCATAGAACCAGCAGCGAGCCGATGAGAGAAGACGACAATTCCCCGGACCCTGAACATTATTAACAGAAATCTCCGATAAATATCATACATACTCGATATTCCGCGTCAAGCTCTAGCATACTGGCGCCTCTAAGGTACGTTGCTCTTCTGTTAAAAGCATGACGCTGCATTTTCTGATTGACCACCCCGGGTATTGCTGCATGCAGATGTGGATGAGGCATTTGAATGGGCAAATATAGTGCATGCAGAACGTTGGTTGTTGTTGCCGCCGTCATGGCGTGCGTATCCTGAAAGAAAGACATGGCTCCGGACATATGGGGTCCTTCGGATGTGGGAACAAATCATATGCAACGGAGTCTTGGATAAGGATTACTTATGGGCATATACACCAAATATTGTTAAGATTCGAACAGTTGCTCGAATTCTCGTCTTTTTGGCTTAGGTAGGGCCCCTAATGGGGTGGGTTAAAAATAAATCTGACCCGCCCTATCAAGACCTAAATAGTTTTAAAGTATAACTTACTAGGGTAGTTATATATAACTATATCTATATTTTAAATATCTAAAAGATAGAGATATACCTAGAGAATAAGAATATATACTTATAAAAATATATATCCTTTGACTCCTTCTAGATCCTAAGATATTAGTATTTTAGTATATTAATTCTAATAGTAGTAATAAAAACCGGCCCCGTTAAAATAGGGCGGGTTAAGCTAGTTTAATAGTCTAGTCTAGTTTTCTCTTAACTTATATAACCTATTCTAAAATACTACTCTACCCTAGCTTAATCTTAAAACTATTAGTTTAAACCCGCCCTATTAGGAACCGTACTAATAATAGTAATAAAAACCCGCTCTATTTAAATAGCGCGGGTTAGACTAGCTTTATAGTCTAGTCTAGTTTTTCTTTAACTTATAGAAATCGTCCTAAAATACTACTCTACCCCGGCCTAATCTAAAAACTATTAGTTTAAACCCGCTCTATTAAGAACCCTACTTATTTCTATACCTAGGTAGTAGTCCCTACTATACTAGTTATAAGCTATCTATAAGTCTACTTATAGATAGTAAGAATTGAGTAATAAGATATAGAATTTAAGTTAAGAGTATATATTCTATTAGTTCTTTATTTCTACTTACTTGTCTTTATTACTAAATTTATAATAAGTATAGAGTTATTCTGAGTATCTTTGGGAACTAATTACTAGCCTATCCCTATTATCCGCTTAGAATAACTCCATAATAATCTAGTAGGAGTTATTCTAACAGCTATACTACTCTTACTAGAGTCTACGAACATTCCTTCTTATATCTTTCCCAGTTTAGAATAAAGAGAACGTAGCCGTAACTACTATTAGTACAAGTAGACGGGATGCAGCTAATCTAATAGCGCTACTACTACTAGTACCAGTTCCTTGCGCAAAACTAGAAGCACTTGCACTCGTCGATCCACTCGTGCTTGTTCCACTTCCCGTGTCCGAAACATCCGAAGAGTTACCGCTAACAACACCATCAGGGTTATTGAGCCCACTAGCGCCACTGGTCGTGGTTCCTGTCTCCGTACTCGTCGAGTTAGCATCGGTGCTCGTGTCAAGGACCTTGATGCTAGTAAAGTCACCAGTCTGATCAGACCATTGGTAGTTGAGACCAGGCGTGTAGTTTTCGATCTTGACGCTCTCGACATACATAGTGAATGGCGCATCGTCAAAGTCTGTCAAGCCACCAGCCCAAGTAATCGTGCCTTCGGACTGCGAGCTCGTTCCCGCGGCCCAGACACCGAGAGACACCTTGCATGGTGTTTGAGGGAAGTTCTTGCCACCGACAGCATCCGAATAGGCGAGCGTGCGCACGTTGGTGCCATCGATGGACCATGTGATAGCAGACTCGGTCCAGTTGATGCCGTAAGTGTGCATGTCGTCATTCGGTTTCGAGACGGGGTAGTAGATAGCGCGGTCGTAGCTTGTAGTGTTCCCCTTCCCGAAGTAGTTGGTCTCAACGCTGGTGTTGTTACCGCCAAGCCATTCCTGTTGCTGCGTCAGTCCTGCCATCTACTGCTTGTGTCACCATCCGTGTCTGCCTACCCAGTCGATCTCGTCCAGATCATCAGAAGCCAGCACGACCGAGCTGATGACTCCAGTTCCACTCGCGGAGCGCATCTTCACCTCGACAAAGCCAAAGAAGATGTAAAAATCGGTTGTAAGAGTTGGGGCATCGGTCTTGGTTTTGACGATGAATTCGGCACCATTAGTGCCGTAGACGAGGTTTGTACCGATGGCTGCGGTCCAGTTTGTGCCCTTGCCTTTCATGAAATCGGTGGAGAACGGTGATTTGGTCAGACCCACGTCCGTTGGGCAGGTTGCTGTCTGTCATGTCAGGACAATGCACCTCGCGCAGTCTCAAAATAGATGTATACCATTGACAGTTGGGTTGCAACTAGTTGTAAGCTGCGCGGTGGCAGCTGAGCACCAGCTCGAGATGATGACTCCTATAGCCCAAATTCGAGAATACATGATGAGTGTTGGTGAGAAATCAAGGGACGGAGACGTGTGCGAAATAAGTGGGACAAGCGAAGGATGTAACAATAGAAAAAGTGAAGATGGGACAACGGGTACAACGAAAGTGAATGGGAAAGAGACACAGCACCAATAGCCAAGCAAAGGTAAGAAAGAGCTGTGCCTGCTGCTTGCGGCTCCGGATAGTCTTATGGATTTCGACGTCAATGCTTGTTAACGCACGCCTATCTGCAAGACGATTTTCGCGCTCGCCGGCTTCCTGGACCCGAGAATAGAGATTTTGGGTGGATTAAAAAGTTTAAAAGTGGAAACACTGCTGGAAATAGAACCAAGCATTGGACGAAGCGTCCGACGATGGGCTCTCGTGGTCGCCATTGTTTCAATGCGCCAGGGTTTTGGGGTGAAGTTGTGGGTTTACGTTACGCGGCATCAATGGATTAGGTTGCTTTTCTGTCCCCTGACTAAACCTCGAATAGGAAAAGATGGGATCTGCTCCGCCACAAACGCCGAGCAAAGGTTGATTGCAAAGCCAAATGATATCTTTTCAGAAGGAATGTGTTGCTGGTCGAAGCTGAAAATCAGACGTGATTATAGATGGATCGGAGTTGTATATATAGGATATACGAGCAATTCGAGCCCTCATCTCAAGACGCAGAAGTGGCAATGCTGGCAGCGACAGCCTTGCGACGATTACTCATTCTTAATCGTATCAGTGTCTTTCATAGACCGAAGACCGTCACGAGCTCATCCAACCACTGTCTCTCTCGAAGTCGGATTAATCTATATTGCCAAGCGCGTTCATCGAAATGCGAATGTGACTATATCATCGTCCGTGTCCATCAATCTTGCATTCATTTGCTCATGCATGTGTGCCTCTCGAACCTGGTTGTTTGTTCTGTCCTCTTTCTCTCTCTCTCTCTCTCTCTCTTTCGAAGCTGTCTCAATATCTTGATTTTGAGCTGCGCGTAGGGCCAATGGTTATGCTTGGTGGGATTGTAATTGCCGTTGTTTATACACGGAACTTGGCGATGGATTCGCTGCGTGCATCGCTTCGCAATCGTTGTGTACCTTATCTGGGTGTTCGTAGGTGATGGATTTTGTTTTGGCGAGGTTGGCTTGACGAATTCAGCTCCGGAGCGTGAAGAGGTGGAAGGGCGGGAGGCTTCTGCGATGCAGGTGGCCAGCGTGTGTATACTCTGTCAGCAACAATAAAATCCCCTCTGGCAGACTCTCTCGGTAGCATAGCTGGACTGGATCACATAGCTACTCTTGGACTGAAGGGGTGTGATGGTTCTGAGGAAGCATCGCTAAGCATCGGGGAAACTGGCTATTAAAGCGTTTTAGCTAGGCTAAGCCAATTTCAAATCTCAAGCCCTATTACCTACTTAGGTAATATAAAGCCTTAATTAGGAAGGTCGGGCGGTAAGCTAGATTCTAGGACTTTATTATAGATAGATTAAAGACCTACTTAATATAGTAATACTATAGTATTTACTACGATATAATCTAAATAATTAGATTACTTAATCTTAAAATTAAATACTTTTTATTTTATATTTAAGTACCTTAATTTTAATCTTAAGGTATAACTAGGTAATATCTTAACTTTATCTTATTACTATACTATTACTTATTACTTAATATACCCTCTAAGAAGGTATACTCTCTAAGTATATCTATAGATTATATATATCTATTTATTATATAATTACTTAAAAGTAATATATCTTTTCTAGTATAGAAATACTTTTTAATACCTTAGACCTAGCCTCTTAGCTAAAAGCGTATTTTATACGCTTAAATTACCTATTATTATAGCTAGTATTATACTAAGGTAGAAGTACTATATTATTATTAAAAGCCCTATATAAGGTATTATATTAGGTATAGTATAGGTAGGTTATAATAGTTAGTAATAGATTATTACTAAGATTTTAAGTATAGTAAAAAGTTCCTAATACCTACTTTATATAACTACGCTATACCTATTTAGGTAATAGACGCTTTGCCGCGGCTTAAATCAAATAACATCGAAATTTGCTTGGCATTTCTGCTACCACGCTGTATTATTGGCCTGGGGAGAGAACATTCCGAAAGCAAACTCGCACCGGCAGACAAACTGGGTCTGTACACACAACAACTTCAACCCAGCCACGAGTTTGATGACCCGCGAGTTCCTAAGTCACTTGCAGGTTACAGTATCAATTGCGGGTTCTGCAACTCCTGGAAATACAGTAATCGAGTTCGCTTGGCTCACACTCGCTCGGAGGACCAATCGATCAGATCTTTACTTGGTCTTCTCACCCACGCAGTCAATATCGATATCATCCGGCACTCCTAACATAACACACTGGCTGCACCTGAGTGTCCGCGTATCATTCCTAGTTTGTTCTCAGATGGATACGCCATCGTGAAGCTATTCTCAAACTTGTTCAAGGGAGACTCAATCCCTTATCCTATTTACCTGATTCACTCCCATTTGTGCTTCTTTGACAATTGTCATCTAGAGGATCTATTTTCCGGTCTTTGTGTTGGCCTAATAGATATCGTGGCTCCCAGTTCATTATGAACAAACCTAGGCGACAAATCGCCTCACAGAGCCCAAGCGACACTTTATGTGCTTTGCTGTTCCAAAGCACTCGAGGCATCCGCCGCTTCACTCTCCCCGCCAGTACCCTCCTTCTTTCCCACCTTCTCACCTTTCTTTGCAACCTTGGCTTGTCTTCTCTTACTCTTCTTCATCCGGTCATTCGTGCGATCATCATTACTAAACATGGCTCCTCCCTCGAGCGCTCTTCTCTCCTCCTCAGCTTGTCGCTTGAACTCTCTATCCAATTCCTTCTGTCTAATTTTATCCGCTAATATCTCTTCTGCCGCGTGATCAAGTTCCTCCAGCCATGTATCATCTTCAGGCGCCGGCGGCTCTCCTTCGCCAAAGATGAAGAGAGCCTTACCTTTTCGATCAGTAGGGTAGGCGACAAGGTACTCATCATGACTCTTCTTCCTTTTCGCGAGATATTGTTTTATCGCAAACCTCTCCCGGTCCGAAACCTTCTTCAACCAAGCCTTCTTCGTCCCCAACTCGAAAGTCTTAGTGATAGCGCCTACCTCCAAATCTCTCGACTCTTTCTCCAAGAAGTCCAATCTCTCGCGTGTCTCCCTTTTTTTTTCCTCTTCATACTCCGAGGCATTCATAGCCTGTAGAAGGTTCCGTAGCTTCTCGATCCGTGTCTGGTTGCTCTGAAGCTGCCTCGTCCACCGCCTAATAGTCTTCCATAGCCAAGTCTTTTTTTTCGTCACCTCTTTCATCTTTCCAAAACCCTCGGGCTCGACTACAATTGGGATCAACATGGCTGCATCAACAGTTAATGGAGCCCACGATCTCACAGCGTCAATGATGATATCAGCAGGGACGTGGATGTCCCTCTCTTGAACTTCGCGAGGCACTTCTCCCTGCTCGAGTATGACCTTCGATAAACGTTCTCTCGATTCCTCCTCTTGCTGCATCTTGAGCTTGATTTCCAGTCGCTCAAGTCTCTTCGCCTCTTCCTGAGCTTTGGCCTCAATACTCAAGCCCCACGCTGCGTCGTCCCATGGTTTGTCCGTGGCAGTAGCAATCATTGTTGCTCCTTCGTCACTGAAAACACCAACATTCTCCTCCTCGAACTCTTCGATGTAGGCTTTTCGTTCGAGCTGGTCAATCGTGTCGCGCAGAATGGACAATGTCTCGAATTGTGGCACTAGCAGACCTTGGTAGAGACGTCGACCTAGATTTTCAGTCTTCATCCAGTATAAACCACCGGCATACTTTCCACGGCGCTCCGAGGCATGGAGGGGCCGGGCCTTGTCAACCCATCCTGGGAAGTTGGGCATGAGTCGCTGTTCGCAGACTCGAAAAGCTGTCAAGATGTCAGAAGGTGATGGTTCGTCTTGAATCAGAGTCTCAGAGTCGTCTTTTTTGATGTCGTCGTTGTCAGCAGTATCATCGAGGTTGCTATTCGTTTTGAATTCCTTTGCATCGATGGCGCCAGCGGCCACTGCGCGATCGGCCTTGTCGTTTCCCAACCCGACCAGCTCCAACTCGGGTGGTTCAGTGACCAAGTCATTCTCGGGAGCGGGCTTGTTTAGCTCGGTTACCTCCAGACGTTGCGTCTCAGAAAGTGGAGAAGCCTCGTTCAGAGGCTCTTTCATATTACTGGCTAGACGTGGATTCACCTCTTCCTCGATTTCAGCCAGAAATTGAGTCTCCTCAGACGCACTCTTGCTATCGAGATTGCCATCCAACACGGCAATCGTCTCGCCGGGCTCAATATCCATGAGAAACTCACCGAACCCGGCACCTGCCGTTTTAGGTATTCGACCCATTTTCTCCATGGCCTCGCTAGCCCTCGATCTATCTTCCTCCACGACAAACCCATCTTCGGCATCGATTCGCTTGTGGGCAGCATCGGTGTCATTGATCGGAGAGTCCCCTGGTCCGGTACGTGCGACAAGGCACCGTACGTACTCGTTCCAGGCAATGTTGTCCAATTTCCAACCTCTGTCGAGAAGAGTCAAGACAGTGCTTCTGATCTGGGCTCTTTTTCCTTGCGATGACAGCGACTTCATGTAGAGAACGAGCGGGCCCGACAAAAGATTGCGACGACTTGGATATAGTGGGGGTGGTTTTGTATGCGCTTCGAGCCGAGAACCTCCTGGCTCGCGATCCGGGACCTCTGCTGCAAAAATTTCAGCTTGATGAACATACTGCTGCCAGCATGTCTCTAGCTCAGCGTCATCTCTAGCGTGAAGGAATGAAATCATACGTGCACGGAGAACCGTCATAGGCTGCAGGTCCATCTCTGTCTTAACCTCCTGGCTCTCCATGACAGTATTGAACCATTTTGCAACAGCATCAGCTTGATTTGCGCTTCCATAATTCATGATCAAGGTTGCAGCAACGGCCTCTTTGGCTCCCCCGAGGACTTCACTCGTACCCTTTCCCGGATCGGTCTCAGCCAGTTTAATGATCTTTTCCAAAGTTTTGCTAAACTTGGCATCGACCATCTGCCTAACATTCTTGGTTGGTGTCGCATCATGAGCCTCGAACAATGCCTTCGCACGCGTGTGGACGGCGATGACGGAACCGTCTGGTTTCACCCCTGCTTCACACATCCTATCGTACACACGCAACGCTTTCGATGGCTGCCGTTGGCTGATGAAACCAAGCATGACCTCCCTGTAATGGGCAGGAATGACATCTCTTCCATTTTGCTTTTGGAGGCCTTGTAGCAGTCTCCAAGCTTCGCCAGCCTTGTGCTGATTGCAGAGCGCTTCAAGTAGAGCAGCATGTGTCTGTGTATTAGGCGAGATATTCTCTTCAACCATAAGGCTGAAGATTCTCATCACATTCGCCCAATCCCGCCGTCGTCCGTAGGCTTCTAGGAGCGCGTTCCATACAAGCGTGGTTGGCCCTGTAATGCGTTCAGACTTTCTCGCTTGTATGACAGCTCTAGCTGCTTGTTCCGCAGCAAGTACGTCGCCGACTTCCAAGTTCGCAATGACCAAATAGTAGAACATCTTTGCATCTGTTAACACACCATTGAACTGGGCCATACCGAGTAAATTCTCAATCTTATCGACCGCGCCGCGTCGGGAGTAGAGTTGAAGGATAGGAAGGTAACTATGGGCATCGAGGCCAACGCCGGTCTCTAACATCTCTTCGAAGTAGCTAACTCCTCGAGCGACGTCATCGGCGCGAGCAAGGATTCGTAGCAGCGTGTTCCAGCAGCGAGTTGTAGGTTGCCATTTGAACTCATCTCTCAAGCGTTCAAAAAAGTCGCGGGCATACCTGGGCTCCGCCTTGGTCGCGAACAGCTCCAGAACCGGGAGGGCGATCCCTTCGTGCATTTTGCCTTTACTCATCTTGTCAAATAGTCCAACAACTTCGGTGACATTTCCAAGTTTTGCGTACATCCGCATTGCTGCCTTGTGCAGGGTCTCAGGTTCGCGTCCGATTAGTGACTTGCTCTCTTCAGTAATCTCTAAGAATTTCTTGGAGAATTGATCGTGACTAAAACCCCACCATCTGAACCTGGCCGCAAGTGGAGCGCTTTTGGCCATGACCACGGCAGTGTCGAATAGTAATTCAGCGTTGGCATGATAGTGATTCGTGGCTTTACTCAAGTCTAGCACATCTGCAAGCAATTGACTGATGTCCAGATAGTTTCGGGCTTGAAGATGAAGCGACTTCAGGACTTTAACAATTTGTTTCATCACAATATCGTGTAGGCCGGGAAGTTCTGGACCTAATTGCAAAATGAGATCACGGATTATTTTGCAATCTTTGGGCCCAGGGTTGGATTGGAGGCATTGAACCACGGCTTTGACAATGAGTTTCTCCAGAAAATCTCTAATGTATCGACCGCCCGACCGAGGACCGAGTCTCTCCCTTCCGAAAAGTGTGCAAGTAAGTGAAAGGAGGTTGGGCAGACGGTCGACAAAGTCCCACAAGTCGGCGCGATCATCTCGCAACCAATCTTTGTCGGCGTCTGCGATTGTAGCCATTTTGGCGCTGTAAACAGCAATTGCGTATTTCCATTCTTTTGCTTGTAGCAACTGTGCTAAAAGAAGATTCGTGCCAATATATCCCTCAGCTTTCGATCTCATGGCACTTTCATGAACCTTAACTGCCTCCCGGGTGTTTCCCATGCGGAGCTGCTGCACCAAGGCCGCCCAATATTGAGTAGCACTACGATCAAGTTGATTCTGGGATTTGAGAAACGGGCTCTGGTCCAAAAGCCAGGACGAGCGGATGTAGTCTTCTGAGCGAGTTGAGAATGAGAGGTAATTGATGAGGCCGACAAATAGTCGCTGGGTCCGTTGGTCGGGAGTGAGCTGAAGATACAACTGCCAAGCAGTCTCGTAAACGTCGGATTTGCTATGCGCTGGCAGCGGCCCTTGCAGCAATTTCCTAAGCGTTTCCATGGGTTTTGCAGTGGCATAGCTTGGATTTGGTCTCTCGCCTGCCAGAGACGCGATGACCTGTGCAGAGGAGCTGTTGTGGTCTTCCAAGTCTTCCTCTGCATTTGCAGAGAATGCTCTGGAACTACCTGACATGGCGAGTCCTCCTCGTCCGTGCTGGCCCGAAGCAGACATCCGTCTCATCAATGCCAACGTCTTAGGTGGATAGAGGAAATCTAGCAATGGACCCTGTCCATGATGCGGATAAGATCTACGCGGAATGTCTCGGCTCGCGAAAAGTGGTCTGGGAGGTATGGAGGATCCAGCTACAGAGTCTCTCGTCTCATAATGGCGGCTGCATCTACGGAGGTGTTCGCCGATGTGTCGAACTGGGCGGCGTATTGACAAGTCGACGCATGTTGATGCCGCTCGCTCCAGCATCGGCTGCAGCGAGCAGATGTAGGTATGGTGATGGAAATGGATGATGGTGTCGAAGGTGGCGAGAGGATATCTAGATTTGCCCGCTGGGGACGAAGCCTATGTTTCGATCACTCCGAGCCAACAGGCCGAGCATACCAATCAAGTAGCTGGAGAAGTAGAGCGGGAGGGGGAGGGAGGTGGTGAGGGACCTGATATGATGCAGCAGAAGCTGGAGTTTTTTATCTGGTCACTTTTCGTGGCACACACAGTCCCTTCATCGTCAAGAGTGGAAATGATTACTAGGCGGGCAGGGTCCAGCAGAATGAGGCGGCCGAAGACGCTCTTACCGAGCCACCCCCCCGCCACCCCAACTGGCACACACTCGAACTCCACGGCCTCCTATCTGTGGACCACACATCCGCCATGGACATAACAAAATCTGTCGTATCACGTAGGGACCACGCTCTGCTGATTGGCGACTACAGCTCATATCACCAATCGCTCACGCGCCAGCTTGCGGCCCTCCGGAAGAAGCTGGGCAGGGCCACACCAAAGAATGGAAAATACTCGGACAAGAAGCCTGTCACGGCGGACGATATTGGGAAAAACCATGAGTGCGATCAATCCATACATACTGGTGTGGAAGAATCTAACCATTGCCTAGCTTCGTCAAATACCTTGTCCTCTCCGCAGAGCGAGCATATGCCCACGCCATGTCCTTGAAAGCGTCTGGCACCGACGACAATGCCGGTTTCCCAGGTTCAACTCGAAGGCAAATTGTTTCGCGCCTGAATAAAGCTGCCAAGCATGCTCAACAACTCGCCCATCTCCTCGTTGATCAGTCCACCACCAAGGCTACTGATGTAGATCTGCTCGAAGCCAGAGCCTATTCCTATGCTCTCTCTGGTGCTGAAGAATTCGAGCACCACTCTTCGTCCCGAGCATACGCCGACGTGGAAGCACAACAGACAAGATGGCGTGCGTGCCTGGTCAACTTGTCAAGTGCTCGCGTCATTTACGCCGCGCTCTCAAAATCGACAAAGGAAGAAATGTATAAAGATTTATTAGTGGGTACGATTGATCCAAGCATACGCATAGCCGCATATCAAGCACAGATTCCACGAACCATACCCGTGGTGACAGTAACGCGGAAGTATTTCCCAGAAGATGAGGAGGATCTATTCGAGGCTATCGAGGCTATTGATCCCGCCGCCTTTGACGATACAAAGTCAAAAGCTGGTGAGGGAGCTGCAAATATTACGAAAGATTTCACCTGGCGTTCACGTAAAGCCAACATCGTTGACGCCGCTGTTGGACAAGCATTGGCTGCTGTGAGCACTGCGGAATCCAAGCTAACGTCTCTTCTGTCGTCGGCAACGCCGAACACTCCAGCACGGGATAAGGCTGCGGCGTACGATGAGGTTTTGATTGCAGCCCAGGATGCTGCAGATGCTGCTCGCCATGCTATCGAAGAGCACGAGAAAGAGAAGATTCCCGAAGCCGACTCACGGATGCAGGATCTGAGAGTCACCAACTTGGCTGTGAACTATGAACTCATTGGATGGCGCGTGGGTCGAAATCGCGTGCTTATTGACAATAATGATGGCGCTCGGCTTGGAGGAGCACCGGTAAAGAGATCAAAAAGAGAGCGAAAGGATGGCAGGGATTGGGTAGACAAGCCAGAGGGAAACGGACGCAAGCTCGCGCGTCTCCGAGAAAGAGTGGTGCTCTACGACGCCATCCTTCAAAGCATAGATGCTGTCAAGGATGTGCCTGGTGCCGTTAGAGACTCTGCTTTCGTAGAAGAACTCGAAGGCAAAAGGGCGTACTTCCAAGCTCTAAAGTAAGTCGCAACGTTCCTGCTTGTGCAACGACTATACTAATCAGAATCCAGGTGCCTGAACGTCGCAATCTCTCATGCCCTAGTGTCCTCCCACAAAAATGCCCTCGCTCTCCTCCTTCGTGCAACAGCTTTCTCAAACCAAGCATCCAAAGCTTTGGCCTCCTCTCCCACAACCTCCTTCACCACACCGCCAAAATTTGACATTGACCACTCATCTCTCAAGTCCTTGCAAGACCATCTCAAATCCCTAACCTTGTACCACCGCGCCTTAGTCGAACTTCAAAATCACGTTGAAAGCTCAGCAATTGCGGCAAAGGAACATATGAGTGGTGCTGCGCCTGTAGTCGAGAGATTAGGGGAATATCCTGCGAGCGGACTTGTGGACTTGGGGAAGATTATCGAGTGGCCGCCGAGGTTGAAGGTGGTGCCTGTTAAGCCTTTGTTCCTTGATACGGCATGGAATTATATCGAGTATCCAGGAAGAAGTGCTGCCACTGCCCTGCCTGCGAAGGCGGTCGTTGCCAGCAAAGAGGTGGTAGAACCAGCGCCGAAGAAGAAGGGGTGGGGCTTGTGGTAGGCGCTGACATGGTATCAGTATCCGAAGTGGCAATGATCTATGTCATACCATCAAATTCAAAACTTTGGATGAACAAAATTCTCATGACAATGCAAAGATAGTATATGGACATGTCGTTGATTGCAACTTCGTGGATGTGGAGACCGTCGACGTTTTTGGCACCGAAGAGCTACGAAAAGATGCACAGGTCGTTTTGGAGACAAGAGATGCAGTCGGTCCGGAAGCGTGTATTGTACAGAATAGACGCCGACGATCATCTTGGATTGAAAGGATTCATTGGAGCTATTATTCAACCTGACCACACTCAGGAACCTCGTCTTGACGCGGGCATGACTCTCTAGACCAATAAGCCCGCCTTTCTCTGCCACTGCACTACCGGAGTCCGAGGAGACTTGCAGCTGAAGCCTCGAGATTGACTGTGAGGTCCTAAAAGCAAAGATTGTGGTTCTCGTAACGGATGTGTACATCATTAGCCTCATTCTTGTTCTCATCGACACAAGATTATTTCGCTCCAGGCCCAAGCCAGTCGATATAGTAAGACCTGCAGAGGCGATTTGTTACATTATCATACAGTTGACACAAACTTCAGTTTCGATGATCGAACCTGAGGACTAGTATTGATCAAGTTGGTCTTGCAAGAGCGGAAGATGTGTGCGGTGTCAAAATACAAATCTCCTAGTGCAGGGGCGACATATCACAGACGACGGCGTCAATAATCTAGTGATTGTTCCCTATCTAGAGGCCTCGGCTGCTGTACCTTCTTGGAAAATAATCTAGGGTGGCATGAGCATAGAAGTAAAGAGTTGGATAGAGGTCACCATTGATACGCTTTACACTTTGCTCCATGTAGCAGAGGAGAAATGCTTGGCAAGGAAGGCTTTTGTATCAGCGTCGGCATGAATGGATATGGGACAGCTATGGTATTTAGATTCATGTGTCTATGATGTGAAGAGGGCATATCTTGGTAATTTTTGAAGCCAATTGAGATCGTAAGGGCTTGGGATGAGAAGAAAATTGATTGAAGCGGCTTCATTATTTTAACAACAATAAGAAATGGAACAGGATCTCCAGGGCTGTTTAATATTTGCGCATAGTTGTGGGAAAGAAGATTATCATTCAAAAAAAAAAAGGCCATTGCCTCGTTTCTAATCTAACTGGAAGTCACAGCTCAGGACTAGTAGGAGGTTCTCGTTCGCCACCACTATTGGCACTTTCACTGCAATATTGATCCTGCTAACTATCGATCAGCTTCCAAGACATGCAGCTTGTCTATCTTAGTTAACACGTCGGCTATGTCAGAGACAATGGGACGCCTAATTGTAGTCCAATATCAAAAAAAAAAATGCAATTCGTATCTCCCTCCATCATCCCCGTTTCATCCATGGTGCCTGTAGAGTCTTTATGATCATGTCAACACGTCCAGTGCAAGCAGTAGATTCATGCGAAGCAAGATACCAGACACAACCAACTGCCATCCCATCTTGTCACCAGCTCAAAAGGAGAGGCCTCATCACAATGAACCACGACTCAGCGCTTCAAGATTTCAGGTAATCTAGAGCGCAGAAATGGGACATCACCAGGCGACTCCACGCGCAATTTGATGGGGCCTGGTCGGAAGTTCGCGAAACGCGCTGTTTTGCGCGAGCGATTTCGACGAGATTTTCTGCAGTCCACATGAGTTTCGCTGAAGCTTACAATGCAACTGAGTCGTTCATTTAGGATTGGTTTCGTTGACTGTTTGCAACTTACTTGCCTCAGTCATCCTTCACCTCCTCCTTTGGCTGTTCACCGCTATCTTCGATCCCAACATCTGTCCCAGGCCACAAAACCTCCTTCTCCCAAACGGCCTTGACGTTCATACCGCCAACAAATAACCACATAATCACCAACAGAATCGACATGCCAGAAGTGACGCCTTTAATACCATCGCTGCCCATGGCATTCCCAATTTGAATGGCAGCGAGCGTGAGACCTGCGTTTGGAAAGATAAAGGCCCACCATTGGAGCGTGAAATGCATTTTCTGAGCACCAAACAGGATGAAAACTGTGGTGAGAGCAAAGAACCAAAATCCTAAGAGCCATACGAATAAACCTGCTGCCAGCCCAAAAGCTTTCCATAAGTAGCCAGTTGCGGTTCTTGCACCATTTCCTAGGAAACTGTCTGGCAGAACGTTTTGGGCTTGACTTCCTAGTGAGACTAGGGTGGAGGACGTGTAGCCTGCAGGTGGAGATCAGCAAATGAGTGTGAAGGGTGAGATGATACAGAGTGACTTACCAGCTGGTCCTACGGAGACGTACATGCCAGGCCGCGTCGACTCTTCTGGCAGGCCGCTGGTGATCAGCCTAGCGAGATAGATTGTGTATATCATGTACGCGAAGAGCCATCCCAGTCCTTGGAACAGGAGGCCGCCGATGAGAATGGGTAGTGCAGCTCCATCAGGCTGGGAAGGCACTAAGACACTTGCAAGCGGTCCCAACACTAGGAATGGGTAGACTTGTACCAACATCAGCATCGGGCGCGAGAATGTAGGTTTTCTGGCATACTCGGCAAAATCCAAGCTGGCAGCGCCTCATCCGCCGACAAACTCTCCTTGCTAAATATCAGATGATATTGAAAGATAGCGACGAGCAACGCACAAGCAGCGTAAATCCAGAACGACACTTCCAGAGCCGTCACAAGCCAAGGACCGCAGACCGGCACGGCGTAAGCTTGCACACAGTTCAGTATCAAGGCAACAGACACCCACCAAGTCCCGAAGAAGAAGCTTTCCTGGGGATGGTGAAGAGACTGACCGAGTACTGACGGATGCTGGATGAATCGGATGGAGATGCAAATAGTAAAGATAACGAACAGGACAATGTCCAGTATGAAAAATATCTTGCCGATTGTCGCGATTCCAGCAAACTTGAACGGTTGTTGTGCTATAACAACGGCAATGGAACCTGTACTCATTGTACAGGCGAACCATGGCCAGGTGAAGCGTGAGATGCGCTCCACGATGGAGAGCCGGTGACGCGCGCAAGGGGTTAGTATTTCCGCATCATCAGACGGGGCTTCTGTATCGTGGACAGATTTCATCGGAGAGGCTCCGCTGGATGCAGGACGCAATCAAATTGTGAGGAAACAAGGCGATAAGAAAGACGACGAGGAGAAGAAGAGCTGCTCATGATGTTGTTCCGAGTGGCCAGTTCACCTTGTATGGGACGACTGCGGTGCATACCAGTACGATCGGGCGTTGCTCGCCGTGCTCCGCTCTCCAACTCTGTACCAAAGTTTGAAAGCCGAGATGTTGCCTTGAAGAAGGTCGCGAGGCGACGATGACTCGGAGTGGTTACGATTCCGCTCTCTTCCGATAGGAAACACGTGACAAGGCTTGGAGGCTGGTAGACGGAACAGAGGCTGGCACGCGTCGTCTTGGCTCGTACCAGAGAACGACATGACGAGGGTGCGGTGGTCGGTACAGGCTCATCTGGATCATGATGGACAATGCAGTTGGCTCGCTTGTTGTGCTACGCGCGCATCGGATGTGCCGGATTTGCGTAGAGGATCAGGCGAGAGAGGGCAACCTTAGAAGATGGACCTCCCATCTTGCCACCCAAGTTTGTTTCTTTCCATGCATCAAGGTTCCAAACACTGGCAAAAGACAAGCCCATTGTATATACAACATCACCAAACCAGCACTTCTGATGGAAGATCACGCAGCGATGCTACAGTGTTGATGACCGTGTTGATGACCGTGTTGATGACGGCGAACAATGCTCGGGAGCAGAGTCGGGTACATGATACTCACGCCTGCATAGAGAAGAAAGGCGTACAGCCGCTACAGCGTCGTCACAGCGTCATCCAGGGGTCGCCAATGCTCGACTGAGGGAGTGCGACGCGGGTGATTGGACGAGACGCTCTCGAGACTGTGAGACGGACACTGCCACTGCTTCAAAATCAAAGCAGAGCAAGATGATGAGGAAGGACAGCTGCAGGCGACAACAATCATGGAATGAAATGAGCATCCTCCTACAGTGCTTCAATACTGTCCGCGCATTCCTTCATGGTTCCTACTGGTGATCCCTTCGCGCTCCTCGACTCCCTCAGTCATTATTGTTATTATTATTCACGTCCGAGTTGTCTATTCTGTTTCTAGGCCGCGTCATATTCCATGACCCTAAGTTCCTAACCATCCACATCAGGACGCTAGAAAGAGACAAACCCGCCTCTACACAGCCTCCCCCTGTGCAAGAGGTTCGCACCTCAGCTTTTGACCATTGACTCTCTCGCTCCACCACACCCTCATCCTCGCCCAACAACGCCATATCCACCGCAAACTACACTCGCTCAGAGCACCGGTGGTCGTCCATAATTGCTCGCAAGCCTCTTCATCTCGACGAATGTTGGCTTGGTCGCTCCGCTGCAGCCGAGTCGTCCGCTGGGACAACAAGTCCGCCTCCTGAATTGCAATACCTACCAACAACCACCACCATGCGACGCTCGCTCATAATGTCTCCTCTATCGCCCCTCCTGTTCCTTTGTCTTCCGCTCGTTTCGGCCATCCGCATGTTCGAGTCCAACAGTCTGACTACCTGCATGTCCAACTCCAGCTTCTCGGCCACCCTTTTCAACGTCGTGTTTACTCCGGACAACGGCACACTGACATTTGACATCAATGGCATTTCGCAAATAGCAAGCAAAGTCCTGGTCGAATTCCAGGTTCTCGGATATGGCTACTCAATTTACCACAAAACGATTGATCCGTGCTCCGACGAGACTCTCAAGGGATTGTGCCCCATGAACCAGGCACCTATAGTTCTGCAATCTAATGCGATCCTCCCGCAATCGACCGTCAAACAGATCCCCAACGCCGTCTACTACATTCCCGATCTCGATGGCAAGGTGCAGGTCTGGATCAATGGAACTGATGGCACGCCATTGGCCTGTGTCGAAGCTGAGCTTTCCAATGGCAAGACCGTGAATCAAAAAGGCGTCGCATGGACGGTCGCTATCATTGCTGGTCTCGGTCTGGTCATCTCCGCCGTTGTGTCTGGTCTGGGACACTCGAACACATCCGCGCATGTCGCATCCAATGCCATGTCCCTCTTCAGCTACTTCCAGGCTCAGGCTTTCCTCGGGATGACCGCTGTCACTACACCCCCAATCGTTCGCGGGTGGACGCAAAACTTTCAATGGAGCATGGGCATCATCCGTGTCAGTTTCCTGCAAAGAATGGCTACATGGTATCAGCGTGCGACTGGCGGAACTCCTTCCAAGTACCTCTCTTCGCTCGCCACTACCTCCATCAACGTACAGAAGCGTTCCCTCGCGCGCCGAGCCGCGACCGCCCTGAAATACCTTTCCAAACGTACAAATAGTCAAACGACCGCGGCCGAGAATCTGAAGACAGTCACAGTCAAGGGCATACAGCGTGTCGGGTTCGTGTCCAGAATTGAGTCGACCAACATCTTCTTCACCGGCTACACTTTCTTCGTGCTGTTCGTCGTTCTTGTCGTCATCGGAGTCGTGGCTTTCAAATACATTTGCGAGGGATTGGTCAAGTCTGGCAAAATGAAGACCGACAAGTTTACCGATTTCCGCAACGGATGGAGACTAGTCTTGAAAGGTATACTTTTCCGTGTCGTCCTCATTGGCTTCCCTCAGATGGTTGTGCTATGTTTCTGGGAATTGACACAGCGAGACTCAGCTGCCGAGGTTGTGCTAGGCATCTCCACGATCTTTACCATGATCGTGATACTCGCGTGGGCTGCGCTCAAAGTGTGGCGAATCGGTCGCAAGTCATTCAAGATGCACAAGAACCCTGCGTACATCCTCTACTCCGACCCCAAAGCACTCAACAAATGGGGTTTCCTCTACGTCCAGTTCAAGGCCACCATGTACTTTTTTATCGTCCCAGTGCTGGCATACATGATGGTCAAGGGCATGTTCGTTGGACTGGGACAGGGTAGCGGCACTGTGCAGACCATCGGTATCCTGATTATCGATGCAGCCTTCCTCATTACAGTCTCGATCATGAGGCCATACATGGACAAGAAGACCAACGCTTTCAACATAGCGATCGCCGCCGTCAACTTCTTCAATATCCTGCTCTACCTCTTCTTCACCGAGATCTTTTCCGTTCCCGTAAGTTCTCACGGGATGTTTCTTTCACCAAAGTCTCACTAACACTAATTGACAGACACTTGCTATCGGAGTCATGGGAGTCATTTTCTTTGTCGTAAACGCAGTCTTCGCTTTGGTCATTCTCCTAATGGTTCTCTGGTCCTCCATTTGGGCACTCATTTCGAAGAACCCAGATACCCGTTACCAACCAATGCGGGACGATCGTGGCTCTTTCATCAAGTCCCAGACCAACCTTGGCACCACTGAGCTCGACGCTCTCGGTGCCACAGCTCGTGGTGACGGCAAAGCTGGTGCGTACGCCGCTGAGCGAAAGCGCATGGAGCTCGACGACGAGGATGATCTTTCCGGCTCCTCCACCAATGTATCACAAGTTGACGGAAGGCCGACGACGAGATCGGGCGCAACAGTGAATGGGGCCGAGTCAGAATTCTTCGGACAGCCACCTCGCTCGCCTGTTGAGCCAGCGCAACCGATGTTGGCAGCCAGTCCAGGTGGATACAGGTCACAAAGTCCGGCACATGAGCACCCTGAACCATACAGGCCGGGCAGTCGAAGTCAACAGAGCGTAAACAATCTGTCGACAGGGCACGGTGCCCAACAGTTTAGAAATCAGAATAATGCCAGCCCATGGCAGAGAGGGGTGGGCTACTAAGAGGAAGGTCGAAAAGGCGGAGTGATATGTTGTGCACATGAAGGGATATCGATACCAATTTTCATGATGGCTTTGACGGATCGTAACGAGGGCCAGAAGCACGCGTTGTTTCGCAGTTGTCATCTTGATTTGCTCTCATTGGGTCTCTCTCTAGGTTGGTGTCAATGAGCATTTACAGGGGCAGGTCATTTTTGTACCTGCTCTGGTGTGTAAGAAGCAGCGGAACTATCCTGGCGTCGAGGGTTCTGGGACAACCACCTGGACTACCCATGGCTCCACCTAACATTTACAGTATTCGTAATGTGAGGGTTGGCTGGGTTTTACTCAAGAGAGAAGAGACTGGCTGTCCCGGATGGCAGTGTATATAAACGAGCGTCTCAAACTGAGCTACTCTGATTCTTTGAACTGTGGTTCCCCCAAGACTCTCCATTGTGCTCGACAGGTTTTTCGTTGAGGTTCCTCCTTTCCTTGGCTTTAGTCCCGGATCGATATCAACATCGATGAGTGTCAGCGAACCCGGTGTCTGACTGGCCACAGATTTAGTCGCCTGTACTTCAGGCTGAAGATTGTATGTAGAAACAAAGTCTTGACGTCCAGAGGGTTCGACTTCAGTATCGCATCCCATCTGACGCCCCATGCCTGTAACTGAGCACTCGCGCGCGGCGCCCAGCTACAACACCCATCTCGAAATGCCACCAAAACGCGTTCACAAACGACCTTCGAAGCCGGTCCCGAAACAACTCGCCCCAGACGAACCTGTAGGCCCTCGGTTCAATGCGGATGCCTTTCTTTACAATTGGGGCCCGCAGTCGCTACCACACCACAATGGCTTCCGCGCGGCGATAGAGAAAGCATTCGACATTGACCCGACGAGCGATTATGTGTACAGGGCGGATCCCGCAGCCGTGACGCTGCCACAGGCTCAGGTCGCCATCGATCATGGAAGTGCGAGGGGCTTTCACGCCTTCTATCTGGATGAGAATGGGCTGCAGGTAGTTGACGGACTTTCGAGTCGAGCTTGGACATTACGATGCGATGCGATGCGATGCTAATCATTTGTATAGCCCGATCCATCAAACCCCTCCCCAGCAGATATCGAGGCGTACATTTCCATCTTCTCTCCCGCCACATCCACGACAAAGGCCCTCACAGCACTCGGCTCCAATGCGAAGAAGGGATCCCTTAGAGCCTCAATAGCGGCAAACCTCCTGAACAAACTAGTCCTCCCTTCACCTACCTCGTCGACTCGAATTGCACTTCCCGCGAAAGGCAAAGCACCCATCATCACGAATCCCTATTTTGATATCTGGGCTTGGTCCTGCCAATGTCTCGAATGGGGTGGCCCAACCGAATCGACCGACAAGATAAGAATTAGCCATCATATCCTTCCCGTCCTGTATAATCACTTCGGTTGTCTGTGTCCGTCGGGCGATGCATTGAGTATCATACAACAACTTGCCGCGCCTCCCGGTACACTGACGAGAAGACCGGTCGTGGAGATTGGGAGTGGGAACGGCTACTGGGCTTGTCTGTTGAGGAAGTTAGGCCTGACAGTCTATGCCGTGGATAATCAGCACTCCCTCTGGCGCACAACATGGATCAACGACACCATCATCAAGGACGGAGTCAAATTCTTACAAAGCCCACCCACAAACCTGCCCATCTCACCTGGGGAAAGGGGTTGTTGCGATTCGGTTCTACTCCTGGTGTATCCGCAGGTGGGCAACGATTTCACGGGCAAAATCATAAGAGCATATGAGGGTGATACGATTGTCATCGCTGGAACACAGAACGGAAACGGCTACACAGGATTCAGAGATGAACTTGTCGATACCTGGTTCGAAAGAGAGCGACCGGCATTTAAGAAGGTGATGCAAATCCCGCTGCCTAGTTTTGCTGCGAAAGACGAGGCGCTTTTCGTATTCGCGAGGAAGAAAGCGTAGCCTGTTGAGCTCATTTGGGATAAAACTCGGATAGACAAAAGTTGGTGCTGTCTTTCGCGCTACGACGGATTTGATGACGGCAAGAAGTCTTGGTCATGGACTATACTTTGGACGAGATTAGCTGGCAATGAAAAGGCTTGAGGTCGGGATGTTCTCATGGGCTGACATACAGCCTAGGATTTCTCGAAGACCGTATTGTATTCATCCAGTATATTGCTCAAGCAAATGGCTGATATGTGGGGTCCCTGTCAAAGTTCTGTCTGACAAAATGATGAAAAACGAAGAGCCGCCTGCTGCCCAGGATTCGATTCGAAGGTATTGAAATTCATGCTCGTATGTTTCACGTCCCAGACGTTTAAGTACATCGAGGACCTGAAATTAAACTCAACGTATTCTGGGCAAAGCCTATATTCGTTCGATATATTTGGGATTGATGGGTCAATTTCTCTTCTCAACGTCTGGTCGAACATGCTTTCTTCGTCCTTTGCTAATGCCCGACACGCAATCAGTTCAGTATGCCCCCAATACGTTGCGTCACTTGTTTAGGTCTCTACTGAATCAGGAAGCCGCTTCAGACCGGGGTCCACGCTTACAACGCTAAGCCTGTCCGACAGTCGTGATCTCTTGAGCCTGGGCTGTCCTGTTCCCAACGGCTTCGATTTGTCCTAGGTACCAAACTTTCATCCAAGGGGCTTCTGTGATTCGATTGTACCGCGCCTTTTGGGGAAAGCCACCAGTTTGGCTTTTAAAAAGCGACGGGGCAGAGGCTCGTAAAGTGCTTACCTCTGGACATTCTCTAAAGAGCGAGGTCAGTGGCAGGAGTGCATGTCTATGGGCGAGGTATGGGTGCCAAGTTGATGGTTGTATTGCCGCCAATACTGTGGCCTAATCCAGTGTCGTCGCTGGCGAAGTCGAGCCACGATGCTGCTGATGCACGGGTTAGCCACCTTGTAGGCAGTGCTGGTGGTTAGCGACGCGATTCGACGACTTTATCTCAAGACTGAAAACAGAGATTGAGAAAGACAAACCAGGATCAAGGATAAACATGGCTGGCTAGATCTTTGGCGCACCTTACGACCTTTTCGCCGAGAATTTTGTGATTTCGATCCCTCCCAGATAAACTTTGTACGAAGTTGCACCTAGAGATGCATCTTCTCAAGCTCGGGAAGAGAAAAAGGACAGTGTCTGAACGACGGGCCTACGGACGCCCAAAGCCCAAATCGTGCTCATCGGAACCGCTGCTATAAGCTCAATTAAATAGACCTGCTATCCTGGTTTTCTCATTTCGACAGTAGCTCGTCCGCCTGGAATTCGCAGTCACACCGTCCAAAATTGGTTGACGCAGTTCTGTCAGCGAATCAAAGAAATCATACGCGAAGACAATGTCATCGGTATTTTGAGATGGTGATGAGCTGTAGGATGTGTACTGTTTGATTCCAGGGAAAGGGACGAGAAATCGAAGATAGTGTCAAGTCTTATGACCAAAGACGGTTTGTTCTGTTTGTATGAGGCTAAAACGAGACGGTGTAGTACGGGCGCCAGCTAATCAAAGCAGACGCATAAGACCGTAGTGTAAGAGATGCTAACACATCGTAAGTTTTTGCCAGCTACCCGTCCATCTGCCCATGCCGTAATCTCAGCACCGTCTCGTCAAGACAAGGCAGGGCTCGTGTATCGCGGGATTCAAAGACTCGATCTTAAGCTCGGAAGATGATATCGATCGGAAGATGATATCGAAGCCTGTGCTGGGTGAAACGTGATCGCCCTAATTTTGACAGAGCCGCACTCTATGTATGCCTACATCATCGTTGTCACTAATCGTAGATTGGCCCACAGACCAAGATGAACAATGAGAGGTCTGGGAGATAAAGATTGCAAACCTCCTGCAAATAATTGCTCTGGATCATTCTATTCGAATACCAGAACATGTGCACTCCCGATTAGCCATGACTATGGCACAGTCTGTTCACAAGTCCATTCGCAGCGAAATAAACTTACTCTGTTCTTTGAAAGTGTTTCCGGTTAGGGACGTGATCGCTTGGTTTCTCGTGAAACTATTGTTTGACGGCGCCATAAAACTATGGATATCGATACCAGTTGCGTGTAGAGCTTCATCGACGGTCTTCCTCGAATTGACTTAGAGCGCATTGAAAGTAAGCTGATGATATGATCGGGCCGCTATCGATCTTATTCCAGGCCTTAAGCGTCGTGAGTTTACCTCACCCTGCCACCGCCAATGTCTTGTCTGTAAAATTGATTAGCTGGAAGGTTGATTGTCGGAACGTTATACGGGACTTACCCGACTCTGTAACTGCCGACTTTTTCCCACTCAACCTTCTGTCTTGTGACGGGCAGCTGTCTCCTCAGTCCCTTGAATGCACCTTCACTCAGTCCAGCAAACCCTCTATTCAGCTCTTCCTGGTACTTTCTCTCGACTGCAGCGATTGCCTTGACTACCTCTGTCCCGCTAGCGTCACTACTAATCTTCAAGTCCTGCGTCTTGGATGTGATGAGTCGCACGTTTCCGTCTTCGTAATAGTGTACATCGACCTGAATCAACCCAGTAAGTGTGCCGGACGAAGGCGAGAGCTTGTACGAGGACCTCCACCTGCCATTCCAGAAGTTTGAGGGAGAGTATTTTGAGGAGACTGTGAGGATGGCTATGGAAGCGTCGGAGTCGCAAGGGAAGATTCCAATGGTTCCTGCTGGGTAGTGTTCGCGGCAGTGGGGTGAGAATGACTTGTACAGTGAATTTCTGCATATACCGTCAGCTCCAACGTCGTGATCTGGGATGAAGAAGAAGTTACACCAAATCGGTGTGCTGCGAGTCTGTGACGTATTGTTGTGAGCCTGATGCTTTCTACAACATCAATCAGCGGACTAGTTACAACCATGACGGCGAACGAACCTGCGTAAGGTGATCGAATACCCAGCTTGTCCTGCTCTCCATGTCGAAATAACGTCCATCGTCGAGCCTGTTGAACTCGCTAACAATGACCGACTGGCTGCTGCCAGGCAGCTTCACGGCAGTGAACTGGTCCTCGTTGTACTTCTTGTAGGCGGGCTCCAGGGTGGTGGTGATGTTGTCGTCGGCTGTGATGCTCTTGATGGCTATGTCGCAAGTCAGCAGTCTCGCATTGTGTCGTTTGTCACTTGCGGGCGCGTACCAGTGGTGACATTGTCGAGCTGTCGCATGGGTTAGCCTGGATGAACAAGGTAGGATCGGGGCATATGTACCTCTCCTGGCGGAGCTGCCTTTATGAAGGAGGAAAGGGATTGCGTGCTGGATGCCATCGCAGGCGAGATGATGAGCATGCACGATCAGAAGAACCAAGTGACGGCTTGCTGTTGTGGTGGAGGTACTGCGGCTGGAGGTTGAGGCGCCAAATGCCTTCGCAAGGACGGGAGAGGGGCATGGAGACCAAGAATTTAATGACAATTTCAAATTTTCGTTGAACACCATAGCACCATTATTACTATCAATGGGACAGGACCCAGTATCCCAGCCGCCAGAGTTCGCATCCTCCGAAGACGTTCGTACAAAGACAATGATGACTTACCCACACAGACGAGCCTTCTTGCACATCAAAGCCAGTAAGACTTGGGCACAACAAGCTCCCGAACATCCTTTAAGGGCTAGCACAGCAACTCACATCCCAACAAAGATACCCAGGATCCCCCACGTTCAACCGTCTACGACCAATAGTTTCTCACTTACAGACCGCTGACTCCAGCGAGCCCAGTCGATTATCAGGACGAAAATCTTGGCCACCTGAAGAAGCTGGCTTTGCTCGCAGACCCGAAATTGTACGGGTTCGGTCGCACACTCTTCTCGGATCTCATCGCCGCACCATGCTTATTGAAGAATGGAAGAGATTGGCTTCCTATCGCATCATTAGTATACTACCATCCAAAAGCGACAGGAACAAATCGCCGCACCACGACGACTGCTTGCTGGCTTCTCGTCCTTGAGCTTAGGGAAGAAAAAGCCCTGCATGTTGCTTATAGGAGAAGACGGTGGATATGTGATCGCTACAGCAACAGCAATCGGAGACGCAGCTGATGACGATACCGATGATGAAGTTCGGGAGCAAATCGAGGATGAAGCTGGTATGAAGCTCCAGGTGATCAAGGTGTGGGTTCAGATTTTGGTGGTAAGGTTGGTGTGATAATTGTTCCGCTAGATCTGATCTATCTACAAGTATTTCCAAGAGTCTTCACGTCTCCTTTATAGACCTCCGTTTTACCCACATCAGAAGCTTCGGAGCAGCTTGACGTCAAGAATCGAGGCTGTGCACCTTTTCTCTCCTTGGCCATAATGATCGCGTGTCATGGCCATGATGCTTGAAGGCTCGGCATCCATGGCAAATCAGGGTCAAGCGAAGATGAAGGAAGGCAATTTGCAGTCTCTCGTGCACTCTTGATGGTCCTGGAATGCAGCTGGTCGATGCTCGAGCTAGCTCTGTACCAAGAACAGAAACAGCTGTCGGGTAGCTTAGCTCCAGATTCCCCGCATCTCAAAAGGCTTGGCAGAAACTACTCGAGGACGTTGTTGCCAAGTTTCTTGGCATTATTAAGTGTATTACGTAGTTGCCTCTACCATAGTTAATATATTATTAATATATCTATATTTAGAATAATACTTTAGTAACCTAATAGTAGGGATAGATCGCCTATAATAGAACCTCTTAAGATTCGTAGTTAAGTTAACGGAAGAATTTAAATTCGAAGTTTCTAGAGTTATAATAAGACTATAATAGTCCTAGACTTTTAAGAAAAAGCTAATTAAATAATAAGAAAATAAATCTTATAAGAAAATTATAAAGCCTAGAATAAATATAATAAAGCTAGATATAAAAGTAGTATATAAACTACCTAGTTAAGAGTAAAAGAAGAAGAAGGACTTTAAGATCTAGATAGTAGAGTATTTATAGTATTAGATAGTAGTTATATTCTAAAAGATTAAGAGTTACTACTAATTTTTTTTTTATATAGAAGGGAGGAAAGGATACTAAAGAGTAAGTATGTAAATAACTATTAAGGTCCCTAATAAAGTAAGTTTTATAAGAAACTAGAAAGTAGCTTTACTATATACTATATTATACCTATATATATACTTTAGTATACTAGGTAAGACCTACTAAAGTACTTATCTTTAGACTCTATAGAGGGTAGAAACCTCTCTAGCTATTAGTTTTACTATAAATCTATTTTTACTATATTTACTATTACCTAGTCTTATAATTCTAATAGCTCTTAAATTTAGGGTAGATCTAGTAAAGATAATATTAAAAACTATAAGAAATATACGTACTAGAAGCTAGACTCGTATAGTAGAGTTAAGCGCTTTATAGGAGCGTAGGTAAAGTCTATTAACTCTAGAAGAGGAGGACTAAGAAAGAGAAGAATAAGTAGTTAATATAGCCTTAGAAAAGGCTAGATATATACTTATAGTCTAGGAGAAATAGGCGGAGCTTATATATCTTTTTATAGAAGTAGATAACTTAGAGGCTACTATTAGTATAGTAAGTATATAAAGTAATAGTAAGCTATACGTCTCCGTACTAATACGATTATATAAAGAATTATAGCCTAAAAAATTATAGTTATATAAAGGTAAAAGTATATATATATACTATAAGTAAATACGTAGTACCGAGAATATATTTTACTTAGTACTAAATATATTCTTAACTAAGATCTCTAAGATTACCTATACCCTATAGTTTATAAAGGGTACGTCTTATAGTTTATAGACTAAGAAGGAATATATTCTAGAAGAGGACTAACTTACTTAGAAATACTTTAAGGAGTTCTTTCTAGATCTAATTAAGAATCTAGAAAACTACTAGCTAGATATAATATAACTCTATATAGATAGTAGGTAGGAAGTAGAGTAATCTATAGTATTTTTTAACTCTTACCTAATAGGCCTAGAATCCTAACTTAAGGAACCCTATACTATAATATAGTTATAAAACTACCTATAGTATAAGTTATAACTAGATATAAGGGTAATACTCTATAACTACTAAGATATTTCTAAATTATAAGATACTATCGTAGCGCTAGCTACGTACTTAGAGACTAATAAGTATTATATAATACTTTTAAGATTACTAGATTAAGATCTAAAGAGGAGGAATATTCCCTAAGACTATAAAATATAAAGTAGGCCGTACGCGGGATAGTTATAGGTAAACTATAATATAGCCGAATTTTATTAGGGCCTTAACTACTCTAGAAAAGAGAAGGATATTTCTATAATTTAGTACTATAACTATAAGGAGTATAGATACTACGCTAATAAGTACCTAAAGTCTTGAAAGCTAAAAGAGATTATAGAGGTTATAGTTAATTACTACTATAACCTAATAGGAAACGATAGCGCGTCGCCCTAGCTATAAGGCTAGCGCGTACTATAATTATAGTAGCCTCTACTTTACCCTAGGAGAGAGAATTAGGAAGAAGCTATAAGGGTATAACTAAGATACTAGTTAACTATAGTTAAGTTATACTAGTTTTGTAGGTAAGAGACCTAGTAGTAAGAAAGTTAATTACTACTATAGGTACTCTCTATAGTATATATATAGGTTATAAGGTAGCTACTATATTAGATAGTAGAGTAGAAGTTAATATAATTAACCCCCTTTTTACCTTAGAATAGGATTTAGAACCTATTAATATTCTAGAGCCTCCTATATATTAGGGTAGTAGAAACTATATAGCTTATATAAGTACCTTTAAGGGAGTCTAGGAAGCTACTAACTTATTAGGTACTTTAAAGTAAGTAGAGGTTAAATTCTATATATTAGAAAAGGAGAGCTCTAACTACCTACTAGGTATACTAGCCCTAGGAGATATAAGGGTTAAGCTAGATCTAAATAGGCGAAAATAGAGGTTCTAGTAGAGAGAGTCTAAGATAAGACTTATCTCTATAAAAGAAATAGGTACTAAGGACCCTACGTTTATCTTTAAGCTCTATAGTAAAGACCTTACGCTAATCCTAAGTATTAATAAATTCGAATCTAAAAGTTTAGAGGTTACTATCCCTAATAAACTTAAGGACTTTAGTAACCTCTTTAATAATTCTAAAGCTATAAGTATACCTATAGTAGTAGGGGCGGAGTATACTATTAAAACTACTAGGGAACCCCCCTTTAGGAAGATATATAATCTTTTAGTAAAGAAGCTTAAGATTCTTAGGTAATACCTTAATAATATAGTTATAAATAAGTAAATTCGCCTATCTACTAGCCTAGTAGGGGTAGGAATACTATTTATACTAAAGAAGGGTAGAGAATTAAGGCTTTATATAGACTATAGGGGGTTAAATAAGGTTACTATTTAGAATAGGTATACTCTCCTATTAATTTTAGAGCTCCTAGACCGCCTTTAGGGGGCTTGATTCTATACTAAGTTAGATATAAAGAATACCTATTATTATATCCGGATTAGGCTAGGCAATAAGTAGAAGACTATATTTCGTATATAATATAGGTACTTCGAATACCTAGTAATACCTTTTAGCTTAGCTAATACCCTAGTAACTTTCTAGGTATATATTAATAAGGCTTTAAGTAGCCTTATTAATACTATATATATAGTTTACCTAGATAATATCTTAATCTATTCTACCTCTAGATCGGAGTACCTACGCTATATATACGAGGTACTAGCGAGGTTATAGTAGTTTACCCTATATATTAACCTTAAGAAGTATAAGTTCTTTATATAGGAGGTTAAATTCTTAGGCTTTATTATTAATACGTAAGGTATACGTATAGATCCTATATATATTACGAGTATTATAGAATAGCTAGAACTACGTAGCTTTATAGAAGTCTAAGTATTTCTTAGATTCTATAATTTCTACTATAGGTTTATCGTAGGCTACTCGAGAGTTATAGCCCTACTTATAGACCTTTTTAAAGGATCTAAGAATAGGAGGTAGATAGGCCTATTTATATAGCTAGAAAGAGTCGCGTATATATTTTATATACTATAGAAGGCGTTTACGCGAGCGCTAATACTATACTACTTTAATCCTAGGAAGAGGATTAGAGTAGAGACTAATACTTCTAGTTCTACTATAGTAGCTATCTTAGCGTAGCTATAAGAGAATAAGTAGTAGTACCTAATTACTTTTTAGTTAAGGAAGCTCCTCCCTATAGAATAGAATTATAAAACCTATAAGTAGGAGTTACTTATAATTATTATAGCCTTCTCGTACTAGAGGTATTACCTTAAAGGGAGTTACTACCTAATTAAGGTCCTAATAGACTATAATAACCTAGTAGGGTTTTCTAGGTTATAGTAGCTAAATAGGAGGTAGATATACTAGACTATACTACTCTCTACCTATAACTTTATAATTATATATAGGGTAGGTTTAAAAAATCCGGTAGATACGCTATCTAGGCGACTAGATTACGGTTCGCCTACGTCTAGTACTATAGCCCTCCTCCCTACTTTATAGTAGAAGCTAGGGTTACTACTAAAAGAGGGGGTAATTTAAAGCTTATAAGTATAGGAGTCCTAGGGTATAGAAGTAAAGATTATTAGATTCGATTAAGCCTTATAGTTACGAAGTATAAAGGGCGGGAAAGCTTCGTCTAAAGGGTTAATAACCTATAAGCTATACCCTATCTAGGCTAAAGAGACCGCGCCTATAATATCTAGGTCTCTTATAAGAGATCTTCTAAAAGGTAAATATACCTATACTAAGCCTAGAGTAGATCTAGAGGGATTCTAGTTACTCTAGGTAGTAGATCTAGTAGTATATAGAATCTATATATAGCTACTTAATAAGCCGAGTAGGCTATACTAGTAGGTAAGGCTACCCTTAGGAATATTAACCTTTAGAGGAAGGATTTACATCCTTACGGACGTAGCCGTAAAGTAGGAGTTACTAAGGCTTTACTATAATAATACCTTTATAGGGTATTTTAGAACTATAAGAATACTTAAGCTTCTAATAAGGAAATACTTCTAGATATATATATCTCGCGATATAGACGTATACGTTAAGACTTACGAAGTATATTAGAAGATAAAAGTAAAAAGGTATACTCCCTTTAGGGACTTATAGTCTTTACCCTAGCTATAGGGTCCGTAGTAGGAGTTAATAATAGATTTTATAAGTAGAATTCTACTAAGTAAAGTAAGGGGGTACGCGTATAATATATTACTTATAATCCTCGACTACTATACTAAAATAGTATTATATATACCTATAACTAAGAAGCTTATAGCGCCTAAACTAGTAGAGATCTTAGTAGAGAAGGTAATTACTAGATTTAGCGTACCTAGGGGTATAGTCTTAGATAGAGACTCTAGGTTTACTAGAGTATTCTAGTTAGAGTTATACTACTATACGAGAATTAAGCGAAGACTAAGTACCGCCTTCTACCCCTAAACTAATAGTTAAACTAAAAGATAGAATTAAATAGTCTAAGAATACCTAAGGGCCTTTTACTTAGAGAATTAAAGGGCGTAGGTATTACTACTTCTAGTTATAGAGTTTACGTATAATAATAGCCGCTATACTAGTATAGGGGTATCCCCTTTCTTTACTATATATAGCTACTACCCTAAAATCTATTTTTAGAAAGAGGAAAAGGTAGGAGGTAATAAAGTACTAGTAGTAAGAGAGTATATATAGTAATTATATTTACTACGCGCGAAGATAGCGGCTTAATAGCGGAAAGTAAGCGATTCGTAAACCGTAGTATATAACTAGAAATATACCCTAATAAAATTTAATAAAGGGGATCTTATTCTTATATTAACTAAGAACTTATAATTGCGAATACTAAGTAAGAAGCTATTATAGTATATAATAGGCCTATTTCGAGTTCTTAAACTAATTAGCTTATAAGTATATAAGATTTAACTACTAGGGGGTTATAAAATATATCCTATATTTAGTATATTACTACTAGAGAAGTACTACCTAAGAGAGGGGTAGTAAATAAATACCCTACTACTACTAGATATTATAGAAGGTAATAAGGAGTAGAAGGTTAAAGAAATACTAGATACTAGGCGTAGAGGGCGAGTATAGTAATACCTAGTAAAGTAGGTAGGATACCTAAAAGAATTTAACTAATAGGTCCTAAAAAGAGATATAGGAAACTTAGTAGAACTAATAGTAGAGTATAAAGCGAAGGGGAAGAGCTAGGAAGGAGTAGGTAGGAAGTATAGCTTAAGACTAAGCTAAAATAAATTAGTAGGAAAATTATAGAGGTATAAGTAAAGAGAAGAAAATAAATTATTAGAGTAGGAAAGTAGCTATTAGGTCCCCTAGAAGGTTCTATAATACGAAAAGTATATATAGAAACTATAAGTCTAAAGCCTAGCCTATTTATAAAAGAAATTATTTAACTAGGCTATAAGCTCCTACTAGGTAAATAGTAGAATAATACTAATACCTCCGTACTATAGACGTACCTATATCTTAAGCCTCCTCTATTTCCTTATCCTCCCCTCCCTTAGGGATAGGAGCCTAATAGTTATTAGCCCTATTATCCTCTACCCTATCTATATCCTTTATAGGGTCCTCGCGGAAGACCTACTAGCCCCTTAAGCTCTAAAGCTAGTTAGATAAAATATAGTCCCTAGGGAACTAAATATCGCGAGTAGGGTATACCTCGAACCTATTCTATATAGTATTAGTATATAAATCGTATAGAGTAATATCTATACTTACTATCTATCTTAACTAGCTAGTAATATCTAGTAGAGTATTAGTTACTACGACCTACTTACATAAGGTAAGTATAACTATAGTATTCTTACTAGACCTATCCTAAGTCTTAGAGCCTTTACCCTTAGCTTCCTTAGCTAGTAGATACTAAGTCGTAAGCTTATTAAAGTACTTATAGTAGCGAGCTAGGTACGTATCTAAAGGCTCTTCCTCTAGAAAAAAATAGAATAGTTAGTAAACGACGCGTAGGATACGCGTAAAGGAAAATAAACCGTCGCGAATCTACTTAGTAGTCTCTAATAAAATATTAACTACCTTATTTATCTTCTCTAGAACCTAGAAAAGGATATTAAATTAGTACGAATAAGCTACGAGTAATACGCGATTACTTACGGCGATATATAGGTAGCATATTCTATAGTAGTAGGTATACTTCTATAGAGAGGGCTTATTATAAGTAAGAACCTTATCTAGCTTATAGGCGTAGCGTATATAAGTCGCTTAGTATAACTCTTTAATAATAATTTTATCTTCTATAGTAATTAATAATAATTAGAAGGAGTTAATATAAGTATAAAGTATAAGGAACTTATATAAAGGGTACTTAATAAGAGTATAAAGTAGAGTAAAAGAGTAAAGAGATTAAAGTTAAAAATTTTCTTAAGGAGGTAAAGGGTTATTATAGGCGATACGCGCGCGCGGACCGTACGTTATAACCGCGATTTATTATACTAAGGCTAAAGTTTAGTATTTAGATTTTAGATAGGAATTCCTAACTAATAGGATCCGTATAATAGTATTACCTACTAACCGTACGGGGGAACTTTACGCCGCCTAATAGGTATAAGCGTTATATATACGGTAATAGGACTAAGTGCGCGTAGCTAGCGCGTAGGCGTAAGTATATAAGGGCGTATAATTCTTATTATTACTACGCTTAGTATATAGACCTAGGGATAGGTTACTTAGGAGGGGGGATAGTTATAAGGAACTAGAAGGTAGCCTTACTATATACTACGTTACACCTACGCGTATACTCTAGTACGCTAGGCGAGACTTACTAAGGCGCCTACCTTTAGGCTATATAGAGGGTAGAAACCTCTCTAGCTATTAGTCTTACTACGAATCTATCTTTACTATATTTACTATTACCTAGTCTTATAGGTCTAAACTAATAGTTTTTAGATTAGGCCGGGGCGGGGCGGTATTTTAGAGCGGGTTATATAATTTAAGAGAAACCTAAACTAAACTATTAACCCGTCTAGACCCGCCCCGTTAAAATAGGGTAGGTTTTTATTACTATAATTAGAATTAAGGTCTTTAAATACTTATATCTCTAGATCTAATAGAATATATATTTTTATAACTATATATTCTTATTCTCTAGGTTATTCTCTATCTTTTAGATATTTAATATATAAATATAGTTATCTATAACTACCCTAGTAAGTCACGCTTTAAAACCGTTTAGACCTAAATAGGGTAGATTAGATTTAGTCTTATAACCTACCCTATTCCCCGCCCCGTCCTATTAAAACCCGAAACCTAATAGAGTAGGTTTTAAATTCTAAAAACCGCCCTAAACCGCCCTATTAGGGACCCTAATAACTATTAAAGTATAGTAGTATAAGTAATACTAGTAATAATTATAACCTATTAGTAAGTCTTTAGTAATTATTTCTTAATAATAATAAATATCCTAAAGAGTAAATAAGATAAGTAGGTACTATAGTAGACTACCTAAAATAACTTATAGTATAATCTTTACTTCTTTATAGTCTTATATTAAACCTTAATTAGCTAGTATTTATTATAATAGTAAATAATTAGTATTTATCTACTATACTATTATAAAATAACCCTCTATAGCTAAGGAATTTATTTATTACTTACTATCTAAGAGTAGAGTAGTCTAATTATTTAAATAAGTTATAGAAGAGAGATCTATCTTCCTCTCTACTTAATATAAGTTCTTTTAAATAACTAAGATTATTATTTTAATTATATTATCTAATTCTATCCTTTATTATAGTAGACTATTATAGTAGGGACTACTATATAATAAGATAGAATAGTATAAATTATATAATATAGATATTATAGGTACTTAGTAGAGGTATATCTATTATTCTTAGGTAATAGGTAACTATTATTAGAAGGAAATACCTCGATATACCTATCTTATACTATAGTATTAATAATACTATTTATACCTATTATTATATAGTTACTTCTACCTTTAGGTAATACCTTTAGGCTTTTATTCTATCTTTATAACTCCGAATTATCTTATCTAATCTTCCTTCTATATATATACTATCTAATAATATTAGTCTTAGGATAGCTAGTAATAGTATCTTAATATTATTAATCGCGCTTACCCTTTATATTCTTTTAGTATAGCTTATATAGACTACTCGCTAATAAACTATAGGTTTATTATATTAGCTTAGTATATATTATAGAAAAGTTTACTTATAATATAGATAATACTATTATAATAACTTTATACTATTATAGTATTACTAGATCTTAATAATATTATAGCCTTATTATAGTAAAACTATCTCGTAGCCTTATTATAGTATCGAGATACTATAGCCTTATTATAGCGCCCTTTATAGCCTTACTATAGTAATACTATCTATTACCTTATTATAGTAATACTAATACTATCTCGAAGCCTTATTATAGTAACGAGATATTTTAGTCTTATTATAGTAATTTTATATCGTAGCTTAATTATAGTAATAAGACCTTTATAGCTTTATTATAGTAGTATTATTATATAACCTTATTATAGTACGTATATAACTTACTATAGTTACCTATATAGAGTATATACGACTTACTATAGTTAGCTTAATTATATAGCTTCCTATAGCTATCTAACTATTTACTTACCTTACTACGGTATATATATACTACGACTTACTATAGTTACCTCGGCTTACTATAGCTAACTCTATATACTAAATTACTACTATAGTATATCTAATAGTAATATTAGATATATACCCTTTAGTTAATCTATCTAAATTACTAAGATTACTACTAAGGCTATAACGTAGAGAATATACCTTATTCTAAGGTTAATATAGTACTAATACTACGAAGGCTAAAGTATAAATAAAGGAACTTATATATATAGGACGTTAACGGGATAATCTTTAGAATAGTAGATAATAGTACCCCTATATAGTATATATATCTTAACCTCCTACTATTATAAACTTAATAAAAATAAATAACTACTTATTCTTAGGAGGCGGACGTAATATATCTAGTCTAGTTTAGTATATACTTATCTATATAATCTTAGAACTTCTTATACTTACCTAATTAGCCTTAAGACTACTATAACGTTAGTATCTAACCTATTTAGAAAACGACTACGATACTAAGAATAACTATACCTAATCTTACTTTAAAACCTAATTAAAATATATTAGAAAAATAACTAATACTATACTACTAATTAATACGTAGGCTCTATAAGACCTATAACCTACTATTACTTATAAGACTAATATTAGCGCGGCTAAAAATACCCCTAATTTAGGAGCTTCTAAAGAATATTATACGGCTTTAGATAGTAACTATACTACTACTAGTAGTAGACTATCTAGGGGTAACTTTATCTCTATATATTAACGTTAGTTTACTATAGCTAAGGTAGTAGAGATAATATAAAGCGCTACTAATCTTAGTAGTACTATACGTTCTATACGTTATAATCCTAGGAACCTTACTCTTCCTTATAGATATATTTTTAATAGTAAGAATATATTAGGCTTCTTAGCTAGACTTTAAGAATAATACGAAGTCTTCGAGATCTTCTATAATACCTATAAGTATTAAGGCCTCCTTACTAACTATTATCCTAATCTTTATAATAACGTAAAGAACCTTAAGGGCTAGATTAATAAGGACTAGGATTAACTTAAGACCTTATTCTATAAAGAATACGTAGTATAGGACGAGTATAAAATAAAAGAAAGTCTTATATACCTTAAAGAGATTACTAAGAAAAGTAAAATAGGTATCCTTAAGACTAAAGGCTTTATTAAAGAATTAAAAACCTATTAGCTATTAGTTTATAATAGCGGTAAAGTTACTATATTAGCTAGCGCGCGTATATTCCTTTATAGCCTACCTATTAAGGTTAAGTAATAGATTAGCCTTACTATTCCTATTAAGTCTTTATCCCGTTATACTTACGAGGATATTAATAAGATTATTATAGAAGCGGAACGTATTATAAATAGATAAGAAGATATTATAGTATTTATACTTAGTAAAAGTAATAATAAGACCCTAGAGCGTATTACTAATAAATCTATTAAAAAGAGAAATAAAAACTTATCTAATAGACGTACTTAACCCTCGAGCCCTACGAAGATAAACTAGGATCTATTAGATATATTAGAGAATTTTTATATTAGTAGTATTAGTAGAGAGACTACGTTTAATATAATCTAGTATACTTATAACCCTACTTTTACTATTATCTATAACGATACTATTTAGTATACTCTAGCCTCTAAGTAGATCTATAAGAAGTTTCGTTTAAACTATACTTAATAGTAGTAAGTCTCGAACGTTATAGCCTTAGGTACTTAATATAATACTAATACTTCTTAGCCTACTACTAGGCCTACTAGTACGGCCCCTTAGCTATACCTTAGGTATAGGAGTATAAGCTATATAACGTTTAGTAGAAGAGAAGGTTACCTTCGTAAGCTATTTAAGTAAAGTATTTTCTATTATAGTTTATAAGATAGCGTACGAGGCCTATATTAGGGAATAGAAGCTAGCCCTAGTAATAGACTTATAGATCTTCGTAATTATAGTATATCTTCTTAGATTAACTAGATTAAAGTAATATATTAGAAACGTTAGAATAAAAGGCCTAATATATTAGTAATCTATATCTCGAATATATACAATAATAATAATAATTATAATTGTAAGTATATCTATATAACTTTACCTAAGATAGATTAGATTACTATAGTAAGTAGACCTAGGAAAGATAAGGCTCCTAAGAAATCTTTAAATACTATACTAGGTAGGGCTCCTAATAGGTCGGGTTAAACCTAAAACCTACCTATTAGATTAGGGTTAGGTTAGGTTTTTAGGGCGGGTTTAACTACTAAAAACCTAAACCGACCCGGCCCCGCCAAGGCCGGGTTATAACCTAACGTACGGGTCGGGTTTTTTTAGCCTATTTTTAGTATATCTTTAGTTTTTATTTTATTCTATTAGATCTATAGGTATATCTTAATTTTAAAAGCTATAGACTTATTTTTAAGGTATTTTTCTACTATTTTATTAATTTAAATCTTAGTATATCTAACTATTTATACCCTAGTAAGTTACGCTTTTACCCTTAGGTTTAACCCGAAAGCTAGGTAGGTTAAAATTTAATTCCCTAACCTATAACCTAACCCTCCCCTTATTTAACCTAACCCTAGTTAGGTTGGGTCTATACCCTAAAACCCCGACCTAACCCGCCCTATTAGGAGCCCTAATACTAGGAAAGTCTTCTATAAATAGGGCTCCTAATAGGGTAGGTCGGGTCGGGGTTTTAGGGTATAGACCCGACCTAACTAGGGTCGGGTTAAATAAGGGGAGGGTTAGGTTATAGCTCGGGGAATTAAATTTTAACCTACCTAGCTTTCGGGTTAAATCTAAGTATAAAAGCGTGACTTACCGAGGTATAAATAGTTAGATATATTAAGATTTAAATTAATAAAATAGTAGAGAAATACCTTAAAAATAAGTCTATAGCTTTTAAAATTAAGATATACCTATAGATCTAATAGAATTAAATAAAAACTAAAAATATACTAAAAATAGGCTAAAAAAACCCGATCTATACGTTAGGTTATAACCCGGCCTTAGCGGAGCTAGGTCGGTTTAGGTTTTTAGTAGTTAAACCCGCCCTAAAAACTTAACCCGACCCTAACCTAATAGGTAGGTTTTAGGTTTAACCTAACCTATTAGGAGCCTTATCTATAAAGGTAATAAAGACTTCTACGTCTAAATCTACGAGGGTAAAGTATACCGTACCTAGATAGTTCTAGTAAATACTTAATAATAGTAATAGTAGTATAGTAGTTAAGCGCGATTAATAATATTAAGGTATTATTACTAGCTATCCTAAGTCTAATATTATTAGATAGTATACGTACGGAAAGAAGATTAGATAAGACGATTTAGGATTATAAAGATAGGATAAAAGCCTAAAGGTATTATCCGAAGGTAGAAGTAACTATATAATAATAGGTATAAATAGTATTATCGATACTATAGTATAAGATCTAATAATCTTATAAGGTATATTATCTATATCTACCTTAAAGATAGTATCTCCTCGAGTATCTAAGGTATATCTTTAAGTAACTCTTAGGTACTAATATTCCTTATCGCCTTATAGTAATAGATATACCTCCGCTAAGTACCTATAATATCTATATTATATAATCTATACCATTCTATCTTGTTATATAGTAGTCCCTACTATATTCCCTCCCCCGCCGGCTAAAGTATATATTATCCCTTAATACTATACTTCTATTCTAAATTTTAAATTATACTATCTATAAGTATATTATTAGAGGAACCGAAAAGTCTACTATTCTCTATCTCTATTACGCCCTATTATACTCTATTACTATACTTAAGTATCTACGTTAAGTTTTATCTCTATATCGTCGTCCTCTATCGAGTTATTAGGGATATTATTATATACCTCCTAAAGCTCCTCCTCTAGGTCCTTATCTATAAAGTACTACGCTAGCTTAGGAATAGGAGTCTACGTAAAGTTATAATAAAAGAAGCTCTATATACCGTAGACGTTTATCTCCTCCTTAATAAATAAGGCGAACTTCTTACTAATAAGCTTCGTTATCTCCGTATCCTATTCCTTAATCTTCGACTTTATATAATTAATATTAGTTATAATTATCTTAACTTTGCTAAGGACGTCGAGGTTATCCTACTTAAGGCGTCCGATTAATACCTACGTAATTGTATTCGTAGAGTATAAAGAGACTTTAGTAGGGAATAGATATAGTAGTTTACTATAGTTAATAGAGTATCTAGATAGCGATACTAGGCCTACCTATAGGTTATAGTATATATATATAAGTTCTTTCTAAGTCCTACCTTCTAGGATCTCGAGAGTTAAGTAATTACCTTAGATACCGTAGTACTATAGTAGTATAGTTAGTTATACGCTATCTACCTTACCTTCTAATCTATAGAAGTTAAGGGGATATGTTCAGATATTACTGCCAATCCACTCTAGCATTATCTATCTTCACGCTCAGATCCACCTTCGCAAGGAATGGAGGTGGGTAACTATCAGATGGGCAATATGGATAGACGATAGGGTGGGGATAACTTATCACAGTATAATTACCTCGGTATATAGATTTAGTATATAGGATCATTGCCAAAGGGCTTTGGCAATAGTTATAAATCTATTAAACTACGAACTTGTCTTAATACTTCATCGTCTTCAAGATATCTTAAACCCATTAGAATACTGTATTATTCCAACACTAATTAGTGGTTGCATTAACTTGTATACTACAGAGCGGTAAGGAATTAACTCAAAGAGTTATTTAGAGGTTAACTAATTGAGTGTTTCCCTTCAGTTAATCTTAGGAATAGCTAGTTATTCTTACTTTTAAAAGCGTGAGGGATTCCGCCAAAGAAGTTTGGATAAGCTAAGGTGGGCTTTAGCATCTTTAATTACCTTCTTTTCCTATTAAGTGTTTCCCTTAGGAAAAGGTTAGTATTGAAGAGTAAAGTCCTATTTTACCCTATACCCTTTTATCTCTTTCCCCTATACTAATCTACTATACTATGGACGAGTAACCTATGGCTAGACTTAATACCAGTCTACCCTAACAGGAGGAAGTGTTATTTTCTCCTATTTCCCAGACGAACATGTCTTAGAAGTCTTAGGACGGAACGCTAAATAACTCTGGCAGCCTTTCGCTACCAGAGTTTAATATTAACTCTATCGTACGACCTAAATTCATTACCGACAACTTGCCCAACCTATTAGATGAAACTTCTGTAGAAGTACTTAATAGCTACCTCTATTATATACTTAGAAGCTATATCTAATAGGATATAGAGTAACTTCTAGATCTAGTCTGGGAAGATTTCCGCCATTAGACTTAAAATATGTGGAACCGCTACTATGTAATACTCCTTCGACAATTGCAGCAGGTTCTATTAATAAAGAAAATTAGTATACCCAAAGAGCGGAAAGTAACCCTAGGAGACCGATTTTTCGCCTATATATAAGGCGACGATCTACCTCTTTAACAAATAATCCCTAAGTATCGTAGAGAAAGCGAACTAGCCTAGGAATAATACCAAACCATATTGGCAACCCCTCCATAGCGTGTAGTAGTACCGAAAACTGTCCGGAACTACACTAGGGAGGAAATGAATGCTCTGCTAGACTAGATACAATTTGAATTGCGAGGCATGTATAAGGAGTGGAAGGACAGCCAACCTCTTATAGAAACTCAGAAAGCCTACGTAACGTTAGCAGTTAATGAAAACGATAATCACCTAGAATTTTAGGAACAACCTTATATAACTGATAGGATGTTTCCCCGTGGTACGCTAAAGGTAATTAATATACTATCTAAACCACCTCGACTACTTACCGAGAAAGAAAGACTTAGTAAGTAGCTAAACTTAATGTCCCTAGAGTAAATCCGTGCTTAGCAATTTCCGGAACCAGATTAATCCCCCTCTATCCCGCCAAATAGCTTTAGTAATAACGAATTAATCCCGAGATTAGAATCCAGCAAGAAATTGAAGGATTTAACCTTAATATACAGCGACGGTATTCGATATGGAGGAGAAGAATATGAGGTCCTAGATAACAGATACTATATTCTAGAGCAGATATACGACACTATTAGTATCCCACACTACTATCTAGATATAGTATTCCTAATAATACTAAGAGGAAAAGCCCTAGAATACTACTATAAAATTGTTAGCCGAGGAATTAAGACTTCCTACGAAAAGATAAGAGAGGAAATCCGACGATATTTTGAGACTCCTAAAAGACACTAAAAATACTTAGTAGACTAGATATTAATATCACTTACCGCGATTATTAAGAAAAACCCTAGAAAGAGTAAACTAGTATATCTTGAAGCTCTATTTGAACGGCTTAAGAAAATCAATCTCCCGCTTAAATATAGCGAAGAAGAGCTCATGACACGCCTTATAATAATCTATTAAGAAGTCCCTAAGTATAAACATACGCTATTTTCCCCACCAAAAACATATAAAGCCATAAAGGCATCTCTGAAACGCTTAGTTATAATAGAGAGTTCGGGCTTAAAACACGCACAATACGTGGCGGAAGATAGCGACGACTATACTAAAGCATATTAGCATAACAACTCGGATAATAAGAGCCAAGACGAAGAATACAGCACGCATCTGATAGATTAGATATATAAAAAGGGATTTAACCGAAGGTATACTAAGAAAATCATACCAAAGTTCCCTAGCAAGGCCAATATACTAACCGGGACGAACCCTGCACAAAAAATAGTAAAATATTATGTCTATGGCAAACCTGGATGCTGGTCAACAAAGTATACCCTAGAAGAGAGAGGGGAAGTATTTAAGAAATTCCGTATGACAACCCTATAGTATATAACGGATTATAAGGTAATCCGCCAATACCTTACGGCGATTAATAATACGGAAATGATATTAAATACTACTAACCCTAAATGTTTCGACGAAGCATGCTAATAGTTTTTGCAAGAGACAGAAGTATATAAAGCATATTTCTATACCCAATAGAATGCGGCCCAGTTTCTGCAGAACAATGCTACTGCACATTTTCAAACTAGAATTTTGCTAGGGGAAACGCAATTAGAACATTAGGAAGTACCGCCAAAGAGTATTAGTAATACCGAAAACGATAATAACGATAAGAATAAACTACTATACTCAATCTTTAGTATAGATATAAGATATAACTTAAAGCTCTTTCGAGGCATTATGCCAGACTCAGGAGTAGTAGGAGTTTCAATAACTAGTATTAGCTAGTTCAAAGCCCTACAATCTATACTATAAGTGTCCCTTGATAAGACAAGAGTAGGAGAACATTTCATTCGTTTCGGAAAGGGACTATCTATAGTATCGTTAGGCACAGTAGATATACTAACCCACTTTAGCATAATTACTTTTCATATCCTACCTACAGAAATACCATTTCTGTTGTGTATTAATGATATAGATAAGTTGGGCATCTACTTTAACAACCTTAATAATACCCTTATACGCGGCAAATAGCGTGTACCTATTACTAGGAAATGGAATCACCTATGGATAGCACTCCCAGACGTTGAAATATCGTCATCTTACGTATTAGACACGTTATAAGACCCTAAGACCGGATCAAAGAAGTATAGACTCCCCTACTATAGCCAATTTATATTGGCTCCACCCGACAAGGCGGTAGACTAATTTCTAAAATAGGGGCTAACCAAGACGGAATTACTCCGCCTATACCGGAGATTTAGTTATCTAGCAGCTTATCGCTTCTAAGCAATCTTAGTAAGGGCCGATTTCGATATAGATCCAAGACTTATTAAATAGCTTACCGACATATATAAGTACTGCCAGTTAAATTAACGCGCTCCCTATAGGTTCAAATTCAGCCTACGCGAAGACATCGACTTCAATACAGAGATTATTATCGATATTATATACATTAATAGGCTACTAGTACTACATATTGTCGACGCTACTATAGTATTCTAGAATAGACTATTCCTCAAGTACCAAACTGCTAAAGTACTTTGGCAGGCCATCCGGAGATACTGGATTAACGTTTACCTTAGACCACCTAATACCATTGTAGTAGATACTAGTAATAACTTGAATTCATTAGAATTTAAGGCAGAGGCAAAAACTATAGATGTTATAATCTATAGTATGCCAATCGAAGCACACCATACTATAGGGAAGGTAGAAACATATTATAAGATTGTAAGAAGGATCTTTAGTATTCTTTAGAAGGAACTTCCTAAAGAATCTAAAGAATCTATTCTTTAGATAACTTTTAAAGCAATTAATGATATAGTAGGGCCAAACGGTCTTATCCCTACCCTTTTAGTATTTAGTACTTACCCTAAGCTTACGGAGGCATCTCTACCAGTAGCATTAGTCATGTAGAGAGTAAAGGCTATCTATATAGCTATGAATAACCTCCGTAAAGAATACGTAAAAGAGTAAGTAGTACTTGTACTGTCCGCACGAAACGGGCCAAAGTCTCTTGTCGCTTCGCAAATCCCGCTAGGATTAAAAGTCGTAGTATATAGGGAGAATAAAGGATGGCAAGGGCCATTTCTCCTTAAAAAGATAGATAACCATAACTGCACCATTGAAATCAACGGGAAAGATAAGGTTTTTCGCTTAATATCTATACGGATCTACTAGGAAGAAAATACTAGGCAAGAGAGAAAGTATCTAGATGATAACTAAGAGGTATAAGAAAAGATACTATAGGATTAAGAACACTCGCTAAAGGCAGTTAGTAATGAGAACAAGAGGAAGACACACCTATAAGTGGTAATCCTATAGAAAGACCTAGGAAAGTTCCAATCCTTCTCGCAGGAACTACTAGATACCTGCCAAACCAAATTAGCGACAAAGGTACACTAGAATTTCATGTTATAGAAAGAGAAAATGGATTAAGAACTCTTAAGAGAACTAAGAAAAACCGGAAAAATCACGGATTTAAAACCTCCATTTCAGATATCAGATTAGAAAGAGATTGATAACCTCCTTAGCTAAGAAGTAATGGCATTCATTTAGAACCCGCACATACTAGGACAGAGGATTTTTCCTTTAAGAATAGTTAGAGAAATCAAAGGGAAGGCTACTAATTCCCCTTATAAAAAATCAAGACTTGTAGTACAAGGCTTTAATAACGCTAGTAAAGATACTATCTTATACTAGTTACCGACGATTTAGAGAGCTGTACAAAGAATTATACTCTCCCTCGCACCCACACTTCTTACCTTATAGAAAGAAATCTCTTTATATCTACGAGACATTACCTAGGCCTATATCCAAAGTCAAACTAGATTGGCAAGGACTATCTACGTATATCTCCCCAAGGAACTCTAGAACAACTATCCCCCTAGTACTATTATATATATTAAGAAACCACTATATAGTATACTAGAATCTGGCTTATACTAGTTTGCAACCTACTTTAAGCACTATGTAGAGCGACTCAATATGGAAATATCCCCATTTAATCCATGCCTTCTTATTATAAAACTAAATGTAAATTTTGGAATTATTATAATATAAACGGACGATACGCTTATCGCTACCGACTAAACCTTTTTAGCAATAGAAGAAAAGGCTAGAACTAACGCTAACTTTCGAGCCAAACCCATTAAGATACTGAAACCTAGAGGAGAAATCATTTTTAATAGTTATATCGTCACACGCCAAGGGCTAAACCTCTTTGTCATATAGAAGAAATAAGGAGAGAAGCTAGAACTTATAGATCTTAAGAAAACTCTAGCAGAAATCAAAGAGGCCTACGTTAGACAACGAGCAAGGGGTGTATATATTATATCTATTTGCCAACTAGAAGTAGCTTTTAACCTAGCTATGGTAGTACAATTCAAGGACCTAGAGAAACCGGAAATTAATACTCTTAATAAACGTATTAAATAGCAACAAGATAACCTTAAGAGGGGACTTAGGTATATTCCTCTCGATCTGACTACGCCAAAGCTCTTTGTCTATATTAACGGTTCTTTTACTAATAACTCGGACCTCTTATCCCAACTTGGATACCTTATTATTGTTAGGAATGAAAATAAGGAGGATTTCAAGTTTATAATAAAAGGAAACATTATTTATTGGTCTTCGACTAAGTCAAAGAGGGTTACACGCTTAGTTCTGGCATCAGAAATACTCGCTATATTAGAAGGAGTTAATAAAGGCTACGTTATCTCAAAGATAATTACGCAAATCCTAAAACGACTAAAACTACCGCCAATCCCTCTTGTCATATGCACTGACTCATTTTCTCTCTATGAGTACATAGTAAAACTTGGGACGACCAAAGAAAAACGCCTTATAATTAATATCATGGCTATCAGGCAAGCCTATCAGGCTAAAGAGATTGAAGAGATTCGATGGATTAACGGAGAAGATAATCTAGTAGATACTTTTATAAAGTAGAATGTAAATAAATGCCTTTAAACCCTACTCTCAACAAATGAACTGGAAGTTCGCATTGAGGGATGGGTAAAAAGGTAAATTTGTACCCTGTTAGATTGCTACGTTTAGTTTACGTTTACCATTCTACTTTAGCATTTATATTTGAATCAAGTTCTTTTATTTAGAGTTTGTCTAGGGGATATTATCAGCTTTTCAAGAACTTTTCATTTTATTATAAAAGTTAAAAACATCGGAAATAGGAGGACGAATATAGCTAAATATCTTTAGTATTAGGGAAATAGCTTAATTCCCAACGATAAAAGCATAGATTTCAACAATTATAGTATAAGGACTATTTATAATAAATAGTCTATATTTTATTCCACTCAAGCTATAAGCAACTCGCCATCTGTAGTTAACTATATTAATAGAGAGTAAAAATACCGAAAACCCGACAAGAAAGTAACCTAGAACTCCGAACTCCAGCTTATATAAAGAGAGCTTAAAAAGTAACTCCTAACCAAACACCTATACCGAGTAACCGGCCAAAGCATATTAGTACTATAAATACCGAAAAATACCGCAAAATCGAGGAACTACTAAAAAGATAAGCAAAAACCAACACCTAAACCAGCTTATTATTATTATTATCTCCCTTATCCCTAAGATCCTTATCATCACTCTAATAGTCCTCATTATAGGTATTAGAAATAAAGGAACATAGCTTTTTCTTAGCACTACTCTTATCTATCAATGGGCGAGTAGTTTTGTAGCCTATCTAGACGCAATTAGAGTATACACCACGCCAAAGGAGTTTATCGTTTCCACCCCCTAGGGGGAACCCAAAAACTTAACGATAGGCCTTAAATGGACCAGCGCCTTTTTAATAGTAATTATATATATCTTTTAGGTCCGTATACTCAATCGCGCCCGCGGAAGCATGGCTAAAGAGAGCTAGGCACATAGTATAGATAGGAATTTGTGCGCCACTTCGCTGGGACGCTCCGGAACGGTCAGGGCAATTTTCTCGCCCTTAGAACCTCTCTTACGGAACTAGACTAGTCTAAGGGGCCTATTATAGCTCTAGTCTAGGTTATAGGTAATATTACCTATAATATCCACCTAATGAGGAGGTAAAAGGTTTGCGCGCCACTAGCGAGTTAAGAGATTATAGACTATTCCCTAGATCTCGATAAGATTGCCTAATAGTCTTTAGCTTAGAGGACCAAAACCGTAACTATTTCTAGAGGTCGGTAGGCTTTAAAATAGTACCTATCTCCTTATATATTATTGTACGAGACTTCGCCAACTCCCGAGGAGGTAATAGCTACTCTAGGAGAAGAATAAATATAGTAGGGCGCCATCTAGGCTAACGAGTAGTATTAAGTAGATGAAGGAAATGACGCCTAGGCGGAGGAGAGGAAGACAGAGGGCGGTCGACAAAACTAATTAGCGCGCTACGAGAACGCAAGCTACGACTAGCTGGAGTAGGAGCCGGGGTAATAGAGGTACGAGTTTAATAGTAACGAGAACGCCGACGTATAGGTATAGGATCTTTATCTTCCTCCTCTTCCTTACCGCCTAAAGTCGTTTGGCATGCTACTACCGTTATTATTATCCTCGTAGACCCTAAGTTAGGCCTAACGGATACGCTCCCTATTCACGCTTAAACTGACGCTTCACGATTACGCTTAGTAGCTACGCCGCTTATCCTGCTCGCGCTGCTACGCACGATGTATACGCTTACGATTAGAAGAGCTTAGGCCCACGCTATATTATAACCTAGGGCGATAAACGGCGCGTCGAGCGAGATTCTGCCTCTTCCGTTATAGTTCTTATACCACGCGTACTACTAATTACCGTTAGCGACCTCGTATTATAACCCTACGCGACTAAACCAGCTCTTGAATCGCCAGTTTAGGCGAGATAGAGTACGCGGAGCAGGTATGCGAGACGTAGCGAGATTCGTGGGTAGATTATAAGGCTAGAATAGTAGCTAGAGCGACTTAGGTAGAGGTAAGCCGGGCGGAGAGACGTCGTAGAGATCGTTAAATTCATTTTGGCGTTAGGAGGAGCGGGGGATCATCGCGGGGCTTAGTAAAGGACGGGAGCTCTATTAAATATTAGCTAAGATTAATTAGCAAAGCTTAGCTAACTTACGGGAGCGCGCGAGGGAGTACGGCGCGAATTTTCATCGCTATCCTTACTATAACCAGAACGACGCTATTCTTATTAGTAACTCAAGCTTTAAAACTATTAGGAAAGCCAACTCACTTTGTCATTAGTCTCTAGGAGCTATTAGAGAAGTAAGAAGAATTTAATATAGTAATTAGGTAGGTGAAAGAGCTTAGTATTTGGAAGTGAAATTAAGGGGCCGGGGGAGTGTTAATATTATTATTATTACTTAACAAAATAGATTAGCAGCTCGAAAAAGAGGTTCTTAAGTACCTAAGATACTGCTAGAAACCTCAACTAGTTACCTAGCGCATGACTTCATTATTAGACCTATTATACTATAATAGTTACCTATAACAGCACCGTTACCCTACTAAAAGCGCTGTTAACCGGCCTACAATATCACAAAAATAGAAGGTACGGGCTGTTAGGAACGGGTTATATTTATATTATATTCCGAAGATCGATTCCGACTCTAACGGGCAAATGAAAGATGCCTAATTAGCTTTAGTATCTACCGTCTAAGGCCTCTAATCCGGATTGATACGAAAAAGATCTATCTAGGATGCGTGAAACCTAAGAGTTAGAAAAGGTACGATATACGTAAAAGGCTTACGTCTCTACACCGACAAAGATGCTAATGTTATTTGGCCTAAAAGGACAACGGCGGATATAGGAGCATTTAATAGATTTTATAAGTAGATTTTAATTATAGTCTTTACCTAGAATTTTAGCTATAAAGGAAGTTTACTAGTATTTAGATATTACTGACCAATCCACTCTAGTATTATCTATCTTCACGCTCAGATCCACCTTCGTAAGGAATGGAGGTAGGTAACTATTAGATAGGCAATATGGATAGACGATAGGGTGGGGATAACTTATTATAGTATAATTACCTCGGTATATGGATTTAGTATATAGGATCATTACCAAAGGGCTTTGGCAATAGTTATGAATCTATTAAACTACGAACTTGTCTTAATACTTCATCGTCTTTAAGATATCTTAAACCCATTAGAATACTGTGTTATTCCAACACTAATTAGTGGTTGTATTAACTTATATACTATAGAGCGGCAAGGAATTAACTTAAAGAGTTATTTAGAGGTTAACTGATTGAGTGTTTCCCTTCAGTTAATCTTAGGAATAGCTGGTTATTCTTACTTTTGAAAGCGTGAGGGATTCCGCCAAAGAAGTTTGGATAAGCTAAGGTGGGCTTTAGCATCTTTAATTACCTTCTTTTCCTATTGAGTGTTTCCCTTAGGAAAAGGTTAGTATTAAAGAGTAAAGTCCTATTTTACCCTATACCCTTTTATCTCTTTCCCCTATACTAATCTACCATACTATAGACGAGTAACCCATGGCTAGACTTAACACTAGTCTACCCCAACAGGAGGAAGTGTCATTTTCTCCTATTTCCCAGACGAATATGTCTCAGAAGTCTCAGGACGGAACGCCAAACAACTCTAGCAGCCTTTCGCTACTAGAGTTCAATGTTAACTCTATCGTACGACCTGAATTCATCACCGATAACTTGCCCAACCTATTAGATGAAACTTCTATAGAAGCACTTAATGGCTACCTCTATTATATGCTTAGAAGCTATATCTAATAGGATATAGAGCAACTCCTAGATCTAGTCTAGGAAGATTTCCGCCATTGGACTCAAAATATATGGAACCGCTGCTATATAATACTCCTTCGACAATTGCAGCAGGTTCTATTAATAAAGAAAATTAGCATACCTAAAGAGCGGAAAGCAACCCTAGGAGACCGATTTTTCGCCTATATATAAGGCGACGATCTACCTCTTTAACAAACAATCCCTAAGTATCGTAGAGAAAGCGAACTAGCCTAGGAACAACACTAAACTACATTGGCAACCCCTCCATAGCGTGTAGTAGTACCGAAAACTGTCCGGAACTATACTAGGGAGGAAATGAATACTCTGCTAGACTAGATACAATTTGAATTACGAGGCATATATAAGGAGTGGAAGGACAGCCAACCTCTTATAGAAACTTAGAAAGCCTACGCAACGTTAGTAGTTGATAAAAACGATAATCACCTAGAATTTCAGGAACAACCTTATATAACTGATAGGATGTTTCCCCGTGGTACGCCAAAGGCAATTGATATACTATCTAAACTACCTCGACCACTTACCGAGAAAGAAAGACTTAGTAAGTGGCTAAACTCAATATCCCTAGAGTAAATCCGTGCTTAGCAATTTCCGGAACTAGATTAATCCCCCTCTATCCCGCCAAATAGCTTTAGTAATAACGAATCAATCCTAAGATTAGAATCTAGTAAGAAATTAAAGGAATTTAACCTTAATATATAGCGACGGTATTCGATATAGAGGAGAAGAATATAAGGTCCTAGATAATAAATACTATATTCTAGAGTAGATATACGATACTATTAGTATCCTATACTACTATCTAGATATAGTATTCCTAATAATACTAAGAGGAAAGGCCCTAGAATACTACTATAAAATTATTAGCCGAGGAATTAAGACTTCCTACTAAAAGATATAAGAGGAAATCTAATAATATTTTAAGACTCCTAAAGGTACTAAAAGTACTTAGTAGACTAGATATTAATATTACTTACCGCTAATTATTAAGAAAAACCCTAGAAAGAGTAAACTAGTATATCTTAAGGCTCTATTTAACAGCTTAAGAAAATCAATCTCCCGCTTAAATATAGCGAAGAAGAGCTTATAACTCGCCTTATAATAATCTACTAAGAAGTCCCTAAGTATAAATATATACTATTTTCCCTACTAAAAATATATAAAGCTATAAAAGTATCTCTAAAACGTTTAGTTATAATAGAAAGTTCGGGCTTAAAATACGTATAATACGTAGCGGAAGATAGCGATAACTATACTAAAGTATATTAGTATAATAACTCGGATAATAAGAGCTAAGACGAAGAATATAATACGTATCTAATAGATCGGATATATAAAAAGGGATTTAACTAATAGTATACTAAGAAAATTATACTAAAGTTCCCTAGTAAGGCTAATATACTAACCGGGATAAACCCTATATAGAAAATAGTAAAATATTATATCTATAGTAAACCTAGATACTAGTTAATAAAGTATACTCTAGAAGAGAGAGGGGAAGTATTTAAGAAATTCCGTATAATAACCCTATAGTATATAACGGATTATAAGGTAATCTACTAATACCTTACGGCTATTAATAATATAGAAATAATATTAAATACTACTAACCCTAAATATTTCGACGAGGTATACTAATAGTTCTTATAAGAAGTAGAGGTATATAAAATATACTTCTATACCTAATAGAATACGGCCTAGTTTCTATAAAATAATACTACTATATATTTTCAAACTGGAATTTTACTAGGGGAAATATAATTAGAATATTAGGAAGTACCGCTAAAGAGTATTAGTAATACTAAAAATAATAATAACGATAAGAATAAACTACTATACTTAATTTTTAGTATAGATATAAGATATAACTTAAAGCTCTTTTAAGGTATTATACTAGACTTAGGAGTAGTAGGAGTTTTAATAACTAGTATTAGCTAGTTTAAAGCTCTATAATCTATACTATAAGTATCCCTTAATAAGATAAGAGTAGGAGAATATTTTATTTATTTTAGAAAAGGACTATCTATAGTATCGTTAGGTACGGTAGATATACTAACCTACTTTAGTATAATTACTTTTTATATCCTACCTATAGAAATACTATTTCTATTATATATTAATAATATAGATAAGTTAGGTATCTACTTTAATAACCTTAACAATACCCTTATACGCGGTAAATAGCGTATACCTATTACTAGGAAATGGAATTACCTATAGATAGTACTCCTAGACGTTACAATATTATTATCTTACGTATTAGATACGTTATAAGACCCTAAGACCGGATTAAAGGAGTATAGACTCCCCTACTATAGCTAATTTATATTAGCTCTACCCGATAAGGCGGTAGACTAATTTCTAAAATAGGAGCTAACTAAGACGGAATTACTCCGCCTATACTAGAGATTTAGTTATCTAGTAGCTTATCGCTTCTAAATAATCTTAGTAAGGGCCAATTTCGATATAGATCTAAGACTTATTAAATAGCTTACTAATATATATAAGTACTACTAGTTAAATTAACGCGCTCCCTATAGGTTTAAATTCAGCCTACGCGAAGACATCGACTTTAATATAGAGATTATTATCGATATTATATATATTAAGGGACTACTAGTACTATATATTATCGACGCTACTATAGTATTCTAGAATAGACTATTCCTTAAGTACTAAACTACTAAAGTACTTTAGTAGGCTATCTGGAGATACTAGATTAATATATACCTTAGACTACCTAATACTATTATAGTAGATACTAGTAATAACTTAAATTCCTTAGAATTTAAGGTAGAAGCGAAAACTATAGATATTACGGTATATAGTATACTAATTAAAGTATACTATACTATAGGGAAGGTAGAAATATATTATAAGATTATAAGAAGGATCTTTAGTATTCTTTAGAAGGAACTTCCTAAAGAATCTAAAGAATTATTCTTTAGATAACTTTTAAAGTAATTAATAATATAGTAGGGCTAAACGGTCTTATCCCTACCCTTTTAGTATTTAGTACTTACCCTAAGCTTACGGAGGTATCTCTACTAGTAGTATTAGTTATATAGAGAGTAAAGACTATCTATATAGCTATAAATAACCTCTATAAAGAATACGTAAAAGAGTAAGTAGTACTCGTACTTTCTATACGAAACGGGCTAAAGTCTCTTATTACTTCGTAAATCCTACTAGGATTAAAAGTCGTAGTATATAGGGAGAATAAAGGATAGTAAGGACTATTTCTCCTTAAAAAGATAGATAACTATAACTATACTATTAGAATTAACGGGAAAGATAAGGTTTTTTACTTAATATCTATAGGGATCTACTAGGAAGAAAATACTAGGTAAGAGAGAAAGTATCTAGATAATAACTAAGAGGTATAAGAAAAGATATTATAGAACTAAGAATAATCGCTAAAGAGAATTAGTAATAAGAATAAGAGAAGGATATACCTATAAGTAGTAATTCTATAGAAAGACCTAGGAAAGTTCTAATCCTTCTCCTAGGAACTACTAGATACCTACTAAAACGAATTAGCGATAAAGGTATACTAGAATTTTATATTATAGAAAGAGAAAATAGATTAAGAACTCTTAAGAGAACTAAGAAAAACCGGAAAAATCACGGATTCAAAACCTCCATTTCAGATATCAGATTAGAAAGAGATTAATGACCTCCTCAGCTAAGAAGTAATGGCATTTATTCAGAACCCGCATATACTAGGACAGAGGATTTTTCCTTTAAGAATAGTTAGAGAAATTAAAGGGAAGGCTACTAATTCCCCTTATAAAAAATCAAGACTTGTAGTATAAGGCTTTAATAACGCTAGTAAAGATACTATCTTATACTAGTCACCGACGATTCAGAGAGCTGTATAAAGAATTATACTCTCCCTCGCACCCACACTTCTTACCTTACAGAAAGAAATCTCTTTATATCTATAAGATATTACCTAGGCCTACATCCAAAGTTAAACTAGATTGGCAAGGACTATCTACGCATATCTCCCCAAGGAACTCCAGAATAACTATCCCCCTAGTACCATTATACATATCAAGAAACTACTATATAGTATACCAGAATCTGGCTTACACTAGTTTGCAACCTACTTTAAGTACTATATAGAGCGACTTAACATAGAAATATCCCTATTTGATCCATACCTTCTTATTATAAAACCAAATGTAAATTTTGGAATTGTTATAATATAAACGGACGATACGCTTATCGCTACCGACCAAACCTTTTTAGCAATAGAAGAAAAGGCTAGAACTAACGCTAACTTTCGAGCCAAACCCATTGAGATACTAAAACCTGGAGGAGAAATCATTTTCAATGGTTGTATCGTCACACGCCAAGGGCTAAACCTCTTTATTATATAGAAGAAACAAGGAGAGAAGCTAGAACTTATAGATCTTAAGAAAACTCCAGTAGAAATTAAAGAGGCCTACGTCAGACAACGAGCAAGGGGTGCATATATTGTATCTATTTACTAACTAGAAGTAGCTTTTAACCTAGCTATAGCAGCACAATTCAAGGACCTAGAGAAACCGGAAATCAATACTCTTAATAAACGCATCAAATGGTAACAAGATAACCTTAAGAGGGGACTTAGGTATATTCCTCTCGATCTGACTACGCCAAAGCTCTTTGTCTATATTAACGGTTCTTTTACTAATAACTCGGACCTCTCATCCCAACTTGAATACCTTATTATTGTTAGGAATGAAAATAAGGAGGATTTCAAGTTCATAATAAAAGGAAACATTATTCATTAGTCTTCGACTAAGTTAAAGAGGGTTACACGCTCAGTTCTAGTATTAGAAATACTCGCTATGTTAGAAGGAGTTGATAAAGGCTACGTTATCTTAAAGATAATTACGTAAATCCTAAAACGACTGAAACTACCGCTAATCCCTCTTGTCATATACACTGACTTCATTTTCTCTCTATAAGTATATAGTAAAACTTGGGACGACCAAAGAAAAACGCCTTATAATTAATGTCATGGCTATTAGGCAAGCCTATCAGGCTAAAGAGATTGAAGAGATTCGATGGATTAACGGAGAAGATAATCTAGTAGATACTTTTATAAAGTAGAATGCAAATAAATACCTTTAAACCCTACTCTCAACAAATGAACTGGAAGTTCGTATTGAGGGATGGGTAAAAAGGTAAATTTGTACCCTGTTAGATTGCTGCGTTTAGTTTGCGTTTACCATTCTACTTTGGCATTTATATTTGAATTAAGTTCTTTTTATTTAGAGTTTGTCCAGGGGATATTATTAGCTTTTTAAGAACTTTTTATTTCATTACAAAAGTTAAAAACATCGGAAATAGGAGGACGAATACAGCCAAATATCTTTGGCATTAGGGAAATAGCTTAATTCCTAACGATAAAAGTATAGATTTCAACAATCATAGTATAAGGACCATTTATAATAAATAGTCTACATTTCATTCCACTCAAGCTATGAGTAACTCGCTATCTGTAGTTAACTATATTAATGGAGAGCAAAAATACCGAAAACCCGATAAGAAAGTAACCTAGAACTCCGAACTCTAGCTTATATAAAGAGAGCTTAAAAAGTAACTCCTAACTAAACACCTACACCGAGCAACCGGCCAAAGTATATTAGTACTATAAACACCGAAAAATACCGTAAAATCGAGGAACTACTAAAAAGATAAGCAAAAACCAACACCTAAACTAGCTTATTATTATTATTATCTCCCTTATCCCTAAGATTCTCATTATTACTCCAATAGTCCTTATTATAGGTATTAGAAATAAAGGAATATAGCTTTTTCTTAGCACCACTCTTATCTATTAATGGGCGAGTGGTTTTATAGCCTATCTAGACGCAATTAGAGCATACACCACGCTAAAGGAGTTTGTCGTTTCCACCCCCCGGGGGGAACCTAAAAACTTAACGACAGGCCTTGAATGGACTAGCGCCTTTTTAATAGTAATTACACATATCTTTTAGGTCCGTATACTCAATCGCGCCCGCGGAAGCATAGCTAAAGAGAGCTGGCACATAGTATGGATAGAATTTGTGCGCTACTTCGCTAGGACGCTCCGGAACGGTTAGGGCAATTTTCTCGCCCTTAGAACCTCTCTCACGGAACTGGACTGGTCTGAGGGGCCTATTATAGCTCTAGTCTAGGTCATAGGTAATATTACCTATAATATCTACCCAATGAGGAGGTAAAAGGTTTGCGCGCCACCAGCGAGTTGAGAGATTGTAGACTATTCCCCAGATCTCGATAAGATTGCCAATGGTCTTTAGCTTAGAGGACCAAAACCGTAACCATTTCTAGAGGTCGGCAGGCTTTAAAATAGTACCTATCTCCTCATGTATTATTATACGAGACTTTGCCAACTCCCGAGGAGGTAATAGCTGCTCTGGGAGAAGAATAAATATAGTAGGGCGCCATCTAGGCTAACGAGCAGTATTAAGTGGATGAAGGAAATGACGCCTAGGCGGAGGAGAGGAAGATAGAGGGCGGTCGATAAAACCAATTAGCGCGCCACGAGAACGCAAGCTGCGACTAGCTAGAGTAGGAGCCGGGGTAATAGAGGTACGAGTTTAATGGCGACGAGAACGCCGACGTATAGGTATAGGATCTTTATCTTCCTCCTTTTCCTTACCGCCAAAGTCGTTTAGCATGCCACCACCGTTATTATTATCCTCGTAGACCCTAAGTTGGGCCTAACGGATGCGCTCCCTATCACGCTTAAACCGACGCTTACGATCACGCTTAGTAGTACGCCGCTTATCCTACTCGCGCTGCTACGCACGATATACACGCTCACGATTAGAAGAGCTTGGCCCACGCTATATTATAACCTAGGGCGATAAACGGCGTGTCGAGCGAGATTCCGCCTCTTCCGTTATAGTTCTTATACCGCGCGTACTACTAATCACCGTTGGCGACCCGTATTATGACCCACGCGATAAACCAGCTCTTAAATCGCCAGTTTGGCGAGATAGAGTGCGCGGAGCAGGTATGCGAGACGTGCGAGATTCGTGGGCAGATTATAAGGCAGAATAGTGGCCAGAGCGACTTAGTAGAGGTAAGCCGGGCGGAGAGACGTCGTAGAGATCGTCAAATTCATTTTGGCGTTAGGAGGAGCGGGGGATATCGCGGGGGCTTAGTAAAGGACGGGAGCTCTATTAAATATTAGCCAAGATTAATTGGTAAAGCTTAGCTAACTTACGGGAGCGCGCGAGGGAGTACGGCGCGAATTTTTATCGCTATCCTTACTATGACCAGAACGACGCTGTTCTTATTAGTAACTCAAGCTTCAAAACTATCAGGAAAGCCAACTTACTTTGTCATTGTCTCTAGGAGCTATTAGAGAAGTGAGAAGAATTTGATATGGTAATTGGGTGGGTAAAAGAGCTTGGTATTTAGAAGTAAAATTAAGGGGCCGGGGGAGTATTGATATTGTTATTGTTGCTTGACAAAATAGATTAGTAGCTCGAAAAAGAGGTTCTTAAGTACCTAAGATGCTGCCAGAAACCTTAATAGTTACCAGCGCATAACTTCATCATTAGACCTGTTATACGCATAACAGTCACCTATAACAGCACCGTTACCCGCTAAAAGCGCTATTAACCGGCCATAATATCATAAAAATAGAAGGCACGGGCTATTAGGAACGGGTTATATTTATATTATATTCCGAAGATCGATTCCGACTCTAACGGGCAAATGAAAGATGCTAATTAGCTTTAGTATCTACCGTCTAAGGCCTCTGATCCGGATTGATACGAAAAAGATCTATCTAGGATGCGTGAAACCTAAGAGTTAGAAAAGGTACGATATACGTAAAAGGCTTACGTCTCTATACTAACAAAGATACCAATGTTATTTGGCCAAAAGGACAACGGCGGATATGGGAGCATTTGATAGATTTTGTAAGTGGATTTTAATTATAGTCTTTACTAGAATTTTACTATAAAGGAAGTTTGCTAGTGTTCAGATATTACTACTAATCCACTCTAGTATTATCTATCTTCACGCTCAGATCCACCTTCGCAAGGAATGGAGGTGGGTAACTATTAGATAGGCAATATAGATAGACGATAGGGTGGGGATAACTTATTACAGTGTAATTACCTCGGCATATGGATTTAGTATATAGGATCATTGCTAAAGGGCTTTGGCAATAGTTATAAATCTATTAAACTACGAACTTGTCTTAATACTTCATCGTCTTTAAGATATCTTGAACCCATTGGAATACTATGTTATTCCAACAGGATAAGTAATATATATAGTATAATTAGGCGTAATCTAGCGAGTAAAGTCTATCTTAAACTTAGTAACGTCCTCTTTTATCTATATAGTAGGGAGGATTTTTGTAATATAGCTATCGCTAAGTAATATACTACGCTTCTAGTTAATATCCTACTATACCTACGTATTCTCCGTCTTATATATCTTTAGAATATACTAAGTATAGTTATTCTTAGTCTTACTAAATACCGTAAGACTACTCTAGATCTAGTTAATACCTTTTCTAGTCTAAAGAGCTTCCTTTACGTTAATATTAATATAGTAGAAGAAGATATTATTACCCTTCTAGGTCGTCTTATAGTAATATAGGTATAAGATTATCTATAACTATTAATCTTAGCGGAGACTTATATAACGGAGCTAATAGTAAAGTAACTAGTATATTACCTACTATATAATACTATAGTATATAGTACGATTCTAGCCGAGATTATACTTTCTATTTACCTCGCGAAGATACTATAGGTAGTATACTAATTCGATCTTAGCGAGTTCCTTAATACTCTAGTTATCGCCTAACTTAGCGAAGCCCTATAGGACGTACTTAAAGTACTCGACGTTAGCGAGAGCTTTATTAAGAACTACGCTAAGCTTATTCTAGTATTTAAAGGTATCCTAGTTAAGGATACTACTATTCTTATTCTATTCCGCGAGCTTAGCCTCTATCTAGATATTCTTATAGAATATATCCTATAAGTCTTTCTTAAGCTAATAGTTTTCAAACTCGTAGGTATAAAGTAGCTTATATACGTAAACTCTAATATAATTAGAGTAGACCTTAGGGCGATCTGAGAGACGAAACTACGTATAGCGGTCTTCTTATATTATAAAGGTAATAGGGTTATTATATTCCGAGAATTCTTAGAGATACGTAAAGATATTATTATTAGATCCTTATTATATCTAGAGGCCGCTTATACCTACTATAGCGCGTAAGTATATCGAGTAGTACTCGTCTTTTAATATAATAATAGACTTAGTAAATTTCTAGAAATCGTAAGGTTTATTATATATAATAAAGACCTTCTTCTTATCCTCGATCTTAACGTCTAAGCCTATCTACTTAATACGTATAGGTATAATCTCTTATAGCTTATAGTCTTATACGCGAAGCTTCTTTACCTTATTAGTATAGGTATACGTAAATTTATTTATAGACGTCTTAACGACTACTATATCTTCCGGAACGAAGTTATTATCTACGGGTACCTTACCTTTACCTTTTAAGCGTATAACGCGTATACTATACGTCTATAGGATTTCGTTATCGATCTCCTCCTCTAATATACTCGTATTATATAACGTAATAGATAATCGCTCCGATAGCTCGTCTACTAGGAGTATATTATCGTCTTTCGTCGTTATACGGACCCTAAATAGCTCGTCCGTCTCTTTCTATATAATAGCCTTCGTACGGGTATTATAGTTCTTATAATATTCGAGCTTAATAGGTAAGAGGTAATATAGGGAGGAAATTAACTTAAAGTTAGTCTAATTATAAGGTAGGTCTTTATATTTACTAAAGATTACTAAGTCTACCTTATCGCCGTCTTTCGTACTAACGATATCTATTAGCTTAATAATATCGTTCGCCTAGAGCTTATAGGTATTACAGGCGCGCAAGTTCTACTTCGAGAGATAATCGTAGATTACGCCGTAGAAGTATTCGAGAACCCTCGTCGCTAGTTAGTTAATTATTATTTTAAGAAACTTATAAAGTTATATTAGTATATTACGGCCTAGTTAATACTCTCCCGTTAATAGTAATATATCGTTAAGACTATTAAGGTAAAGAGGAGACTATTAGTTATCTACTAATCTAGTAATAACGTCTAGCTATTTTACGTTATTATTAATATCTTTATCGCCGCTACTTCGAAGCTTTCGAATTTCGTTATAGGTATTCTTTATAGTAGTAAGTATCTTTTATCCTTTCTCGGCTAGGTATCCTACGACTTTAAGCTCTCTATCTTTAAGCGCTTCCTTAAGAGTAGCGGCGTTAGGAGCGAGCTATTTAAAAGTATCGTTAGTACGTATACGTAAGTATTCGATAAATAGAGTACTACTAAATTATAAGCGTTATTCGTTTATTACGATCTAACTATAGATCGCTATAAGATAGTTAATACGTTCCTTATTTCCTATATTATCGATATTAGTCTTCTATTTGTCGAAGTTCTAATTAATTAAGTTAAGCTCGGCGTACTATATTAGAGTAAGCGCTAAACCCGGGGATACCTAGGTTATTATAGGCGTAGCTAGTACGAGTACTATTAAATCGTTAGTTATCTCTTTACCCTTACCCTTACGGCTACGGGTTTATTATAAGGACGATATAGTAGTATAAAAGAATTAAGATTATAAAGAAAGTTTTATTAAATTAAATAATTAGACCAACGAGAGAACGTAGTTAATATCTATATAGTTAGTTAGTATCTTAAAGTAAAAGGTTTTTTTTTTTTGTTTTTTTTTTTTTAAAGAAGAGAAAGTATAAGAAAGATATACTCTTAAGATATAAGAGTAAGTATTCTTTAGGATTATTATACGTATAATATTCGTTAAAATAGCAATAACTACCCAATTAAAGGATGGTGTTTACTATAATATTATATAATAAACAGTTACTAACGCCTAATATTAACGTATAATATTCGCTAAAGAATAATATTAATCTCGAAAATATAGAATTAACTAAATTAAAAGCTCGGCGACCAACGATACGTAAACTACTAGAATCGTAGTTTAGAATGTTAGGTATACGGTACTATATATTATATACGGCGACGTCGTCGTATAGCGTATACGTTAATATAGATTATAAGGATCCTAATAATCTTAAGGTAAATAAGTATTATATTAGAAGTATTATAGAGTCGCTTTATATCTTTATAGTTAACGTTATTAAAGTTTTAGTTTTTTAAAGTTTATTACTAATATTAATATCCGGGGCGCGCGCCGGAAGTTAGTTAAGTCTATTTTAAGATTTTCGCCGCCGGGAATCCGTTATACGGAGGGAAATTTATCTACTATAATATAACGTTAGTATTATCTAAGGACTATAATATATAATAAGCATTACGTAAAGTTTATAATAATAATAATAAAGGGTTATTATATAACCTAAATAGTTACGCTTCGCAAGTTAGTATATTTTTGCGCGTTTAAATAATATATTAGTTTTATCTATTAGATATTAGTAAAGATAATTAAGTATATAAAGAACTTCTTAGAAAGCTATATCTCTAAGTCCCTATATTTAGAAAGTCGTATACTACTATACTTCGAGTACGTCTAAACTTCTCTAAAAAGAAATACCTCGCGTATAAAGGATATTAGATCTTTTTAGAGTCCTACGATACTTAAGGAAGTATTAGTAGCTTTAATCGTTTATTATATAATAACGATAAAACGTAATAGAAACTAAGGAGATACCTATATAATAATATAGTATCTATTAGAAGACGCGATATATTATACTTATTCTCTACTCTTTTTATTTATATTTACTATATATTTATTATATTTTATCTACCGCGTATACGCTACTCTTTCGCTACGTATATATATTCGCTACGTATTCGCTATATATATATACTCGTTATATATATACGCGAGCTACGCTCTTACTACCTTTAAGATTCCTTCTATATATAACTAAAAGTATATCTCTTAGGTAGATATTATTAAAGAATTGAAAAGAAGATAAAGAAGTTACCCTAATAAAGGAGATAAAAGCGGGTCCGCCGGTTATATATTAGGCCCGGTCGTAACCGTTGTAGGCCTCGAGATCCGTA